>JABVXS010000056.1:0-65363 GCA_013365335.1 Madathamugadia hiepei
GTGTGTGTGTGTGTGTGTGTTGACCTACTAGTTGGTCTAGCAACCGAGTCTACGTTGAATTCTCCTGTAATTAAATTTTAGTAAGTGATGTCTTGCAAATGCAAGTAAGTTATAAGTTATTCTATTGGCTCTTAGTCTTTCATCGTTCACAGTTTTAAAATATTAATTGAGCTCGAAAATTCGTAACGCAAAAGAAAGGAGCATGAATTTCATGAAAAATTAAATCATTGAAGCAGCCATGATTACTAAAATTTGATTAAACTCTGTGAAGGTTTTCCTCTTTCTTTTCTATTCTTCCATCTATCATTTTTCTTTTCAAAATGAAAGTTTTAATTATCACAAAATACATTATTCATTGATGAGGCAAGCGTTCAGTGTGAGAAGAACGATGATTTCATCTTCGTTTTACTCGTTCAGGGGGATTGCAGCAAATTCTTTCGAAATAATAAATTTCCGTTGCAATGGATGGGAAGCAATTCTAGATTTTTAATTAGGAGCGTTTAACCTGGCAAGGCTATCAGTAAGCGGAACTTTGCTCAGCTGGGCTTATCGATCTGTCATCACCCATTTCATCATTTTCAAGTACTTCCGAAAAACAAATATGGATTTCTAAATGATTGTTAGCTAGTAGAATTCCTATAAAAAGGTTCATTTATTTGTCTTTCCTTTGTTTTATTTCATGATTATATCTTTTAAAAGTTGCTTAAAAAACTATATTTTAAATTTTCTTCAAGTGTTTTAATGAAGCTTCATTTTTAATTAAATTGTAAAGCAAAAAAAAATTGTTTATTCAGCACTCTGAAACATTTCAATGTCACTAAAACAATGAACGAATATTTCTTCTTTTCCCTTTTGTTTTTCTTCTTTAAAATTATTTGAACCAAAAAAATTAAATTGATTGTTTAAATCTCAATTCAATTGAGTGCAAAGGATGCAATTTTTTAATAACGATTAAGTGATATAATCATTTTAACTATAATCGTTCCAAATGTTTTACCACCTTCTCGACTTTCCAATCAATTTATTTACACCAACTTTAAAATTTTACCTATACTCCATGCACTGATAATACGAATTGTTCCATTTATAGTTCTTAAGAAATATAACTTTATCAAGTTTAAATCTTAAATCTTTGAATTTACTTCGAGAAAATTTCATTTTTTCAATGTCAGCAACTAAACCAATGAAAGAAGGCGCTTTCCGTTTTCAGCTTATTTGAGTGAAAAATTTCTGCTAAAACATTAATCACCCTTTTATTTCATTAATTGACGTCCAAATATAGTGCTGCTTGATCAACAATTTAAATTGAACCAAAGAAATTTCAGTGGATTGTTAAGGTAATTCTAATTTCGGTTTACCCATGAAATTTCTCCCTTTCTTTCAACTCTCCTTCATCCTGTAATCATTGTACTGACAGGAATTTTAGTTTTAATCTTAAATATTTCATGCAATACATAAAATTTTAGGATGACTGATGAAGATGACTTAGTTGCAAAGGAAAAAATTCTTAAGGAGAGGACAGTGATGGACGAAGAGAGAGAGAGAGAGAGAAGAGGAGAAAGAGAGAAAGCGAGAGAAAAATGCAAAGATTAATTAATTGAAGATGGATAGCCTTTGGATAAGTTTCCTAATAAGCTGAACCACTTGAACAATCACATTGATAACGTTTTCAAAGTACCTCTAACTGATGAAAATGTTTCAGATCATCTAATTAATCAGTACTCTTTCAAGTTATTAGGCTTATCTTTAGCTGATTTACCTTACCCTTCCACCAACGGCTTATCGCTAAAAGTTGAGTCAAATTTTAACGGTAATAAAATCCGAATAGCAATCTGCATAATAGTAATTTCGAACCATCTTTCAATTGAAATTAAGTTCTTTAAAATTGATTTAATGTTATTAAGCTTGCAATTTCAGATTACTGTATGAGAAAATGAAATTGAGATTTTTCACTTTTCTGTTCCTTTACTTTTGCACTGAAATTTCAATGAAAGTTCGTCCATCCTTCTTGTCTGAAACACAAATAACACGGGGAAGAGAAGTAATGGAACAGAGACAGCAGGGACGAAGAGAAGGAGTGAAGAAACTGTCGGTTAAAGTCAGAACAGTGAAAATTTCCTGTTTTTTCTCTTTCCATTCACCAAACTTTTCACTGTTCATTTTCATCAGTTACTAATACTTTGAGAGGTGCCAAACCTCGATTATTCCTCACTTTCCATCGTCTCTCTATCATATCCTCTGTCTTCTCGCTTTTTCCCTAACTCTTCATTAGATCTAAAAAAGAGTAAGAGTTAGTGGAAAAGATTACGAAAAAAAGAGACGAAAGAGAAATGATAAACTGATGTATGAGAAATCTGATTTTTCAAAGGGATAAAAACGAAAATAGAAGAATGAGACAAGGATGTTGAGAAGGATTAAAGCGACTTTCACAAGTTTTAAAATAATAAAGGTCGTTTTTCTTTTTTTCTGTACAGAAATAACGTGAGAAATACAAACACAAGAGAAGGGAGAGAGAAGCAGAGAAAAAGAAGCTTAAAAAATGAGAGTAGAACAAAATTCATTTTTTAGAAGAGATTTAGGATGGATAGGGCTTTAAAAAAACTTTACGTGCAATTGTTGAACAGAAAAAGCGAGAGACGAAGAGAGACAGGAAAAGAAAAAGAAAGGATTTAGGCATAAATAACGTAAACAAGTGATGGGGAGGAAATTGCAGAAACAATAGAAATCCCTGTGAATCTCCCAAATCTTTCATCACATGTGCTCTCTCTTGTTGATCGTGGGGCAATAAGTTTAACGTTAGCCGTGGAAAGTGTATTTCGATTGAAACTTTCAAGGTTCTTCTGAATATCTGGAAAAGACATTAACCTAAGAGCCAATTATCCTTTGATCATTACCGCTGTCATCGATTAAATTAAAACTGTAAGCAAACAATGTCAACCGAACAAGAGCAGCAACAGTCCGACTATCTACCTGGTTAGCCTCTTTCAATTCATATTCACATTAATTTCATCTCTGCAAAGGGGGAAATTTTTCGGACTCTTTTCACGTAACGTTATGCTACTCACCCCGTTCAATGCATATTGCGACACGTATAGTAGAGAAGTGTTCACGTATTAAGTGGATGAACTTGTAGTTTTATAGCTAAAAAGACGCTTAAAATTAATTTAATCACGCATAAAACAAGTAACCCAAAAACACACGCATAAAATGTATACAAAAACACACAAGCGTTTAATTCACACACGTGCAATGTAAATTTGCGTGCAACTGGAGTTTTTTATAGTTAAGACAAAAGTTTGCGGAATATAAGCATTACTGTAAGTGAGGTACGTTGACACTCACGTTATTGTATTTGTGGCACGCGACATGCACTCGAAATACATGCAAGTCATAATTCTTACGCGACGGTAGTGAGCTAGTAGCGAGGGCCGGTAACGCAGTTAATTGTGGTATATGCGTGAGTTAATTAATTGAAACAATGCCATTTGAAACGTACGACCACGATATGCTGAAGAAATAATTTTTGGTTTTCTTCCGTCTATTTTTGCGAAAATTTTTTCATCCAATTTTATTGCACCGAATAACATACGCTTCGAATAATTTAATTTTATGATTCCATAAAGTTAGTGAATTGCTCATGTCCTCTCACAAGCCCTAATGACTTTCCTGTTTTTTTCTTTGAATTTTCAAATTACTAGCATATTTTCAACGCATCTGTTATAACAATGAAATTGTGTTAGTGAAAAGTGAATTTCATCCTGTTTGTCTTTTTCTTGCTTCAACGAAATTAACATTACATTTAGTCTCACCGTTTTGTTCAGAGCATAGTAATAGAAGTGTGATGTTAAAAATTTTTTCGGCATATTTTTAAAACTTTCCTAGAATAAAATAACTTTTGTTGTGCATTCATCAGTTTAACGACTTCGACTCATTCCCATCGTTATTTCGCAGTTATGCAAATTTCGCATTTTTTTCGATTAATTCATTTACAGTTTTCCTCACATTATGCATTTAATTTTTCTGGAATGTATGAAAGCCAAAAAAAAAAAAAACGAAATCGAAATTTCGAATTGCGCTTGTTACATATTCTTTCCATTCTCACATACTATGATCTTTATCACATTTCCTTATCGTTGTCATATATGTTTGTACTAATCACATATTTTCATCTTTAGCACGTGTCAGTGTCACATTTCATAAAAAATGATTTGCGATATTTTTGGTGCATTGCAGAGTTAAAGATGAAATATCAATGAGCGATGGGCTAAGAATTAACTTGAAAAAGGTGAAATTCTGTTAAACAGGGTATCTGTAAGGTTGTATTGTAAAAGTAAATTATTATCAGCTGCTTCCGTCATTTCCAAAAGCTTTTTCTTTTTTCGTACCATTTAATTGGAAAGAAATAAGTGATAAATAACTGGCGCGAAAGCTTGAGATAATTTTAAATAAAAATTTAAATGGAAGGTAAAAATGTTTGAAGAATTTTTCAGCAATGTAATTTGATCGCTGAAGATGAAATTCTTCTGTTTAAACAAATAAAAATACTGAAATTATGAAATTGAATGCAAATCACAGTATTCCTAATTTGTAATTAGTGCTTATTTTATCAATCATTTATTTCTCCTCCGAGCTGCTTAATTTTTAATAGTTTGATGCTTCTTCCTCAACTGATTCTGAGAAACATTTCATGTTTAATAAAATTCATGTCTCTTATTTTTCAAAATGTAAGTTAGTGTTTTCAAAATTATGAAGACTGATTTGCAAGTCTTATCAGCAGTGACAGTTGCTGAAAGATGAAAAAAGAATGAAATTTTGTTGTGCCGATGTCAGTGCTGGCTGAAAAACAAACCTTTGCTCTAACTTTCAACTTTAGACTTATTCTATCGCAATAGAAGTTATGTTTTCCGAAACAAATAAAAAAGAGGTAGGAGAAAGGCAGAAAAATTTATCAATTTAAGCTTTTAGTTCCTTAATGATGTTTACATGAATTTGAAAAATTTTAAGTTCATTTCAAATTTTCGTTTAATTCCGAATTCAACGGCAATCTTTCGGACAAAATCTTTCCAACGAATAATATTCAACATTGTTTAAGCATTTGTAAAGAAATAAGTATTTTGAAGGAGGAAATACAAATAATTTATTTTTTTGTTTTCGTTTTGTTTTTGCTAATTAAAACTGTTAGAAATAGATTAATCGTTGTAGCTGATATTTCCCGGAATACTCTGGCATATCCGAAGCATTCATTTGATAATTTAGGAAAAGGAATTTCCTAAGAAATTTTCTTGAATTTATCAACAAATGGAATATAAATGTAAATATTAATAAAATGGAAATATCCAGGTGTCATAAAATGGAAATCTGCAAAATAATCCTTCCAAAAAATGAGCTCGAATTTGTAGAACATTCTTTTGTTTAAAAAAACTTCTTTATGCAAATTGTCTACATTTCTAAACCATTAGTTAGAAACGAATTGCACAAACAGATGCTTCAGCTAATGTAAGTTGAAGTATTTTTATGAAATCATGAAATTTGGGTCGAATGAAAACTTTTCTACAAGAATGATAAAGATGGGAGGTATGAGAAGAAGAGGAAAAGTTTTCATCAATTTATCTAAATTTTTTTTCAGTATCTCTTTCCTCTTTTTGGTTTTATATAAATGAGAAAGTAGAATAAAGAGAGAGAGAAAAAGGGAGGGAAAAGAGAAGCGAATAAGCAACAAAGTTTGCTGTTGTGGATGATAAGAAAGTGAATTAAATTAAATTAAAAAATATGAAACATTAAAATGCATGCCAGAAAGACATAAACCAATGTTTTCAATTTCCTTTGAAACTGAAAATTTTGGAGGAAAAATGATTTATGTAGAAATTTTAAATTAAAAAATTTCTTCTCTGTCAAATGACATTTTTTTTTCTTCGCATTCATTCTATCTGGTAAATTCTTCCTCCCCTGAATTCCTTCCAAGAAACAAAAGTGTGCTAAAATTTCGATTTTTAAGACAAAGTTGTTTCTTTTTTGAATTCGAGAAAACAGTTAGCCGTTCCAGTTGAAAAATTTATTTAATCAAAGTGTGAGAGAGAGAGAGAGAGGAAGAAAGAAGGAGATATCCTTGGCCAATTAATCAGTGACAACTCACAGCTCACCATTAGGCACATTTTGCATCCTTACCATTTCAAATTCCCAATTACCTTTCCATTTTTCCTCAACGCTAATGACTGAGAAAGGAAAACGAATGGAAGCAAATTAAAAAGTACGGATGAATCACTTTTTTGCGTTATTTTTAAATAAAGGTAATGGAAAAGAAACTGATTTGACCTCTTAATTAAATCATATTTTTTAAATCAAGTATTGGCAGTAAAGTAATTAGAATTTAGTACCTTTATGTTACTGAACTTTGAATGTCACGTAAATACTTGTCGGACCATATTTTCATTTATGAGGACATTCCAGAACGTTTGCGATATTTATTTAAATATAGCTCAATTACTTGGGAAAATACAACTTCAGTGGTATTTCACCTACATAATGTAACCTATATTTTTAATATTCAAACTTTACTGACCTTTTTTTTGTTTTAAATTCCAAATTGAAAAGAGTGATTACAAAAAAATGCTTTAAACAAACTTTTGCTATTTCATTTTTTTTTGATTATTTTTCATGTAAATGAATTCAATAAAAACAATGGAATTTGTTTCATTGTTTCTGTAATAAATTTCTCATCATTTTTAACGCAGTTCATTTCAATTCCATTAAAAGTAGAAGAATTCAAAATTCGCTTAATTAAAAATTTTTTCAATTTCCCTATTTGCTTTTTCCTTTGGTGGAAGTTGAGAAACATACAAAATTCTTTTTTTATTTGAATCGAATTTACGAACTTTTGAAAAAGTCACTTAAAGTAATAGAATTCAAAGAAATACGTTTACTGACACTTTCCCCTGCAATTTTATTGATCGAAAGCATTTTTTGCTGAATGAAAATTTAACAAGAATTGGCAGTGTAATAATTAATAGCAATTATGATAATGAAATTCTTTTATAAAATGAATGAAGTTATCCAATGCAGTATCTTCATACGGGCGGAATAAAAGGAGAAAATATTCTTCCATATTGTGGCAGTTGTAATTGATTTCAAATTTAACATTTCATCGAAAAATCGAATTTTTTTTTCTTTCCATCTTTTTCAACTTTTTTTCTCGCGTTTCTCCTCCCTCCTATCCGCCAAAGCCATAAATCCGAATATTTTCCTCTTTCTGACAACTCTAATTGTAAGCTGTTAACGGGTTGGCTTGAATCGGTGAACAAATTGAAAAACTATGATGGGTTACGGTATGTTTGCTTTCAAAATTAGTCCTGCTAGTTTACAAATTATGGAAAGAATTTCTTCATTGTGCAGTTTGTAGGAAAAACTGCTCGCCTTCTTCGATTAATTGAAATTTTCAAAATTATTCAGTGGAAAAGCTCTTAAAAATTTTTAGTGTTTGAAACGTATGTAATGTTTAAAAATTTTTTTAGTTAACAGGCATGTTTTCCGATTGAAGAATTTTACGAAGTAATTAAATATTTCAAGTCAATAATGATTGATAGAAAATTACGGAATGATTCGAATAAAATTTAAAAAAGAGTTCACTTCCAATGAATATTTCATTTCGGATTGGTCTAATATCAAGAAAAAAAAGGGAGTTAATTTGAAAACATTTTTTCAGCATCCATCAGTGCCATAGTAATTAAGCAAAAATTAATACTAATGCGCACTTTGGAATTTAAGCCGAAATTGGAATTTACTTAAATTATTTTTTTCGGTTGATTTCAAGTCAAGAAGATTTATCAAAAATTTTAAACCAAATATTGGAAATGAAAAATGAAAATAACCAATTAGCGCTAAGAAATGTTAAATCGATTTTAATAAAATTTTCGAGCAAAAAATTTTTTGATTACAAATTTTTTTAATTTACTTTAAAAATTCAAGGTGATTTTATTTGGTTTTATTCCTTAGTTTTTGAACTACTGCATTTGACACTATAGGAAATGCCAGTGGTATTTGTTGTTATCATAAAATTAAAAATTAGCAAACAATAAACTTTATCAGAAAATGAACGAAATGAAGAAATAAATTTTCAAAATTAATCCAAAATTAAACTAAAAATTCATTTTATTATCACCAATCACCCAACGATTTATCGATATTACAATTAAATTCAAACATTTTTTTCATTTTAGCTCTTGTTTGTTTGCTTTATTTTCATTTTTCCAATTTTGCTTCTTCAAACTGACAAAATATTTGAAAAATATTTCCTTCACTGTCATTAAATTTAGAATTCATGATGAGCTCCTTTTTTCTAAGTTTATTCAAATTTTTGAAAATTTCCATCAATTTGTCAATTTTTTTCTTCGGAAAAAAGTGTTTTTTTATTTACTAGCAACAGTTGTACGAAACATAAGAAGGCTTTAAAAAATGAATCATACAGTTTATTCCATTAAAAAATCATTTAAAACTTTTTTAATTCAAAAATATTTTTTTCGATAGCTTATGAAAAGCAATATCTGGAATGTTTATTTTATCAGAATTAATCTTAATTAAATACAAAAAATACACATTTTCCCCCTACCATTTTAGAAAGAAAAATCCAATTGTTTTTTAGAAATAAAATTTTATTTGAAATAAACAATTTTACGTTAATATATTCTGCAAGCAAGGATTTTTAATTAAGTTAATTGCAATGATCAGGTCAGAAAGGATGATGAAAAACTAGTTTAATTAAGTTCTTTCAAAAGGCTAACTTTTTTTTGAAGTCATAATTTTTTGATTAAGCTAGATTAATATTTACATGTTTTATGAAAAGGAGTTGTGTCAATTGATATAATGGCCTTATAAAGAATTAATTGAACCCACTTGGCTTAGTGGACTAATCAGCGTCCGAAACTTTGTTTTCTGAATTTCAGATAAATGTTTCAAATGTGGTGAAAGTATCAGTAATGACCGTCCTGGTTGCACAGCAATTGGTGAAATGTTCCATATCACATGCTTTACCTGTAAGCAGTGTAATAAGCAACTTGCCGGTGGGTCATTCTACAACGTCGACGGTCAGCCATTATGTGGGGATGACTACATGGTATGCTTCGGCAATTTTAATTTTTTTAAATTGAGATAATTTCCACTTTTCCATTAATTTTATCCATTTGGAATGACCATTTTCACTTTTCTTTGTTTCAAATGTTTGTTGCAATAATTTCAATATTTCAGAGCAAAGTCTTTATTATTTGAAATGAAATTCCGCTTATTTTGTGCAAAACTTACTGTTCGAAGTTTAAACTTTTTTAAATTTTCAACATTTTCATGAGTTTTTCAATTTTTTCGTTTTTTAGGAATCGCTAGAAAAATGTGAGAGTTGCGGAAAACCGATTACGGAAAAGTTATTACGTGCGACCGGAGGCGCCTATCATCCGGACTGTTTCTTATGTGTCATTTGCAAGAAATGCTTGGACGGAGTACCATTCACCGTCGACGCAGTCAATCAAGTATATTGCGTCAGCTGTTTCCATGAGTAATTTATTTCCATTATTTGTTTTGCACTTTAGTTGTCGAAAAAATTTTCGAAAATATGAAACGAAAGAAAAAGGGGCAACGGAAGAAAGAAAGAAGGGAAAGGAGATGGAACAACGGAAATAACGGATGAACGGGTAGGAACGGAACAACAAACATGTAACGGAATAACGGAAAAACATAGAGTGCTTTAATTACACTGCATGGAAGTTGTTGATTTTGGCTGTAATAATTTTTAATTTCTTGAATTAAATTTTTCCAAATAATAATTAAATTTAAACATTTCAAGTTTTCAAACAACAGGAAAAGACTGATTCATTTGCTATTAAATTTTAATTTGATATTGTGCATACGGACAAGAGTCACTCGTAATGCAAGTGTAACAGTTACTTTGATCAAAGTAATATCTGACTTCACGATTACACTTCCACATCAATATTTAGAGGCAAAAACAAAAACGCTTGAGAACTGTTCTTTACATATTTAATTATTTCCACACATTGATAATTTTTTTGAGCGAATAAACGTGTAATTTCATATCCAGAACAAGTAAATAAGTAATTAATTCTCCGCGCCCAAATTCGTTGATTGTTTGATAACTAGTATAAACAAATGGAAAATTAGTTATTAGTCCAATAAAATTCAAAAACACAAAGTTCAAGCCAAAAGACACGTTTGAGAATTTTTAATTTCTGAAATTCTTTACTAGAAATTCGTGAAAAATAAAAGGAACGACAGTTTAACACCGAATTGTGGGTGGAGATTTCGCTTTTCCGCTTTTTCACATTTCCACTTTTCAGGATTTTTTCTTTGGAAAATGAAGTAAAATTTGAAAGTAATCGATGAGTGCCTGAAAAAAATTTAATAAATTAAAAATGGATTTTTTAATTTAATCTTTTTCTCTTAGCCGTCATTCTTTGAAATTGTACTGAAATGGAAAAGGTTTTTCACAAATAGCCAAAATTATTTATTTGAAATATTTTTAAGATGTAAAATTATGCTTGAAAAATACCTGAAATAGCAGATTTTTTTCTTAAAAAGAATCTATTTCAATTTTTTTTGAATTTATCAAAATGACTTGCTGAGGAAAAAAACAATTGAAAATTAAAAAAAAATTTTGTTCAATTTTATTTCTTTTGGAATTTCTTTTTTTCATTTTAAACTTACATATTTTTTTTAATTTTTATAGCAAATTCGCTCCTCGATGTGCAGTATGCTCGAAACCAATTATTCCGGAGGAAGGTCAGGAGGAATCAGTGAGAGTTGTTGCGATGGATAAAAGTTTCCATGTTAATTGCTATCGATGCGAGGATTGCAATATGCAATTAAGTTCGAAAATTGAAGGACAAGGGTAAATGAATAATTTTCTGCAAAACGAAAGAAATGAAAGCGTGCATGCAACTTGCGTGCATAACAATCTCCGATCATTAATTTGTGTATTGATCACTAATTTGTGTATTGCAATTTCATCCAGTGAATTCGCAAATGTGAAATAGTTCACAGTCCTGCAAAGAAATTTTTTACAATAAATACGAAATCAATGTTGTATAAATTCATACAATCATTTCTTCGTAATTTCAGTTACAACATTTCAAGTATTTTCAACGTAGATTTTAACTTTCCTATAATCCAAAACAAAATTTTAATTTCAAAGTTTCATTATTAATTCAGGTTAAAAAGAACTGCCTAAAAACTTAAAACTGTAAATGGATAATTCAATAAAGGTAAATTCAAATTTAATTACAGGTGTTATCCGCTGGATCAACATTTGTATTGCAAAAATTGCAATGGTAAGCGATTGATTGCATTATCAAATGCATCGTAAAGGAAGAAAATTTTTCAACGTTGAAAATGGTGGAAATTTTTTCAATGTCACGAGAATTCAATAAATAAATGCACGCTGAAGGAATCGAAAACGAAAATAAAAATTAATTCAAACCATTTTTCCTTTCAAATCCTTTTTTCTGAAATTGCTTACTCATTTATCAGTATGGTGGTTTTCAATGAATGGACATGTGGGTTTTGATTCGACTGCTGAAACCATTCTATTGCTTGATCTTTTAAACTTTATTTTCCACTAAAGAAGACACGTACCTTATCACATCAATTAAGTAATTAAATAGAACATTGATTTTTTAATTAACAAAAAAACTATTTCATCTTTGATGTTCGGTGTAAGGATGCTTGCTGTGCTGCTGATGTTTTGCAATTACTAAATACTCAATTTGTTTTCAGTCTTGCCGAGCCTTTTGTTTAATTAGTCATTTTATGACCATTAACTTCAAATATTAGAATTGATGAAAGCAATTTAAGGAATTTTGAATTCGCTTGTTTTTATTGATTTTATTAGGTTCAAATTAATTTCATTTTTTATTTCAGAAATTTCTTGTTAAATAATTCATTGAATAATATTTTTAACAACTTAATGATTTTTTAATCAAACACCAGATCTTCGGGAATTTCATTTCGATATCTTCAGTTATTTGTTTCGATTACCGTGTATTCATTTTCTTCCCGCAGTCTTCTTGCTTTCTCTGCGGTCGTCAAATTTGAAACTTTTCATTTCTTCAAGGAAAACAAATTGATTACAATGCCATTGTAATGCATTAGGCGCAGAAAGATAATATATCGAAATTGGAAATATATTATTTCAAATTGCTATAATTAATTAAAAAACAAAAATTTAGGAATTTGAAAGCAAGGAAATGAAAACTTCAAAATAGCTTTTTGAAATGAATTGCATTAATAAGAAATTAGTTATATGTACTCAATGTTACTCTTTTTCAAGCAGTGATATGATAATTTCACTGATATGATGTTGGAAATGAACTTGACCGTTCAGTATATCAGCAAATGCAACTTATATGTTTTCAGCGGCGCTTCCGCAATTTATTGTATTTCCCTTTCTGTTCTGATTGTGTAACTCTTCCGGTTTAGTTCTGGAAATAATTATAAAATGCAGAATTCAATTTATTTGTACATTTTTCAAATGCAGATGGGACAAGCTTGGTCTCAGGTGACAAGTCAATCTGAGGTAATTGATCGGTTTGTTTTTCGGTAATGAGGAAGAGAAGGAAAATCATTCATAGTGTTAATTGGATCGGTGTGATGAACCGGATGTTGTAGAATTAAAAATAGTATATTGTAAACTGTTCATCGTTGTTCACGTTCTATCATGCTGTGCTTACTACAATGAATGGTATTGGATCTTTCAGAAACCACGGGTTCAAAAGGTGTCGAAGTAAATTAGGTCAAACGTTTCGAGACAAAAGTAATTGCGATGACTGTGGAAGCTAAATTATTAGCTAATAAACTAATAATTAGGCTTATATTAGGTAGTGAACTAAAAGTAACAAATCAAATTGAGACTGATTGTCTTAATTTTCGAATTTAGCAACTTGCTAATTGAAATTTTGTCGAAAGAAAAATTTATTCAAAATTTCCACTCAAATAAACTTTCAACCATTACACCAGAACAAACCATTGAGCCAATGTTACCTATGATCCACATTTTTACCATAATCCGGAAAACACCTAGATATTTGGATCAGATCAAACAGTGCCAGAAGTCTGATCATTCATGCACATGTCAAATTAGGGATGAACTAATCAATTCAAAATATTTGTGATCAGGGAAATCAACAGTCACTTCAAATTATTTATGGCAACTTATCAATTTTTCCTAGGAAAATGTAATTGAACAATCCACGCCCTACGTGCATCACAAATAGATACCAAATAAACTTACTCTTTTCACGTTTTGCGTGACAAATACGATGCCCAAAGCCGAATGATGTCAAATTTTCAGGGTTAAAAAATGGTGAAATGTTGGATTGTTGCGGTGATATCATTACTATCATTACTGAAGTAACCTGTAATTTTGAATCAATTTTCCTTAAAATTGTTCAATTTATATGAAACAATAATATTCACGAGCATATTTATCTTAAATTAATGATTACAGTAAATTAAAAAATGCATTTTCGTCAAACAATCAAATTTAAAATTTTTTTGTCCGTCAATCAATCATACTTTCCATCAAATAAACCTTAATTCGATCAAAGTAAGTTGCAATTTAAAGCTATCAAACCATTTTGAAATTATTTCTTAACGTTTGTATTTTTTACTTTTCATTTACTTTGCATTTCCCGTTTTCTCAGTACAGGTAATTTCAATATCAATTAGGCGATCATGTATTCAAGTATATGAGTACTGATATCATTATCTATTATGATATTGCAGTGATATTATGATATTATCATCAAACGGTTTCATAGTTTAATGGATTAATCCACATGTCGAGAGATTGATACGACACACATGCAAGGGTTCAATGCCCAGATATGCTATCACCGACGACAGACCTTAGCCGGTCGGGCAATGATAGTCGCATGAAGAATGAAATGCAACAGTTTCAAATACCTTGGCTCAGCAATCTCCGACAATGGCCGTATAAAAGAATTCTACGCAGTACAAATAGTTGCTACCTAGACGAAATGGGCAAAAAGTACAGCAGAAACCGCTTAAGATAAGAAGGCAAAGTGGTCGTCCTCATGTCCAATGGCTGATAACAAGGGACATAGAACACAACGACTTGCATCTATGGAGCCGAACGCACGAAGGCGATGCTCCAAACTAGCGGACCCTGTAACCTACCGGGACAAACGCTAAGAAAAAAAATTATGATATTACAATCAGTGGGTTTATATTTTCCCCACGCAGTGTGTTGTAAACAAAAATGACAATTTTATACTTTTTGCTTTTTTTTTTGACCTCTGTACTTCTTCGGCTTTTTTTCGCAATTTAAAAAAGAATTTTGAAGAGTTTTGTAGCTTTGAAATGTCCAGCAATAAGGTTGACAAATGCTTGGCAAAAACAAAGAAATACTTTACTTTATAGAAGAAGGAATTCTATTGTCTAATTCAATAAAAGCCTAGGATGCCAGTAGTAATTGTGCGGTGCGAGCCAAGGCAGAAATAGTGGCATCAATATGCGCTTGGAATGCATTTTAATCTCACACAATTCATTGGTTTCAAATATTTTTCGAAATTATGAATTCATGGAGAAAAAAGTAACATCCCTCTCACTCTCTTGAGTCTTTCCTTCTCTGTCTCTTGTTCTTACTTGGCCACAAAATAGTGAATAGATTTCCAGCTTGCCAAGCTAATTTTTCCGTCCCAACACATAGCAATATCATGTGACTTCTCTAGCAAACCTTGGCTCATCCGATGCAGCCATGCGACCACTTCAGCCAGCTGGCTTATCGTCCCAGTCGTTCCTTCTTGGCCACCAAAGCATGTCGATGCTTAGATTTTTAGTTTTTGTCTTTCTCCTAACATTCAATTTCATATCTTAATCTTCTTTTTTAAATTGCAGCATACCATTTTATTCTTTTAAATTTAAAAATTCAATCTTTTATGAGTTTTTTTTTCAACAATTTCAGCCTTTCTTGCAATATCAATAAAATTCCTCTTTTTCTTCTCTCTCTTCCTCTCCCCTCTCTCTCTTGATCTTGCACTGATCAAGTCCTTTTAATAGTTTGCTCATTCCGCGCTTTTTATTTTTATTTTAATTTCTGAAATTGATTTTCCAATCAGATAATCATTTCTCACATCTATATTTTCGATTTAAAAAATTCACGAATTATTAAATGCCTTAGTTTATTTTAAGTAATGTTTAACTATTTTTCTGTGTGTTTGATTAGTTCTGTACGAATTCCTTTTTTTCCTTTTTTCTCTAATATCGTTTTTCTTTTCTTTTGAATCATTTTCCTCCCATAATTGAAATATTTCTCAATTTTTGAAAAAATTTTACTGTAACTGACTTTTTTCAAATGATGATAAGCTTTAGATATTTCTCGCAATTTCAAATTTTGATTTTCATCCTTTTTTCAACGCAAGAATTCTGGTAATTAAATATTTCATTGAACTTCAAAAACACTTTCAATTTTGTCGAGAAATGCCAGGAATGAAGTTTTTATGTTTTTGAAATATGTATTTTTGTTCTTTTCCTTCCTTCAGATGTATTCCGGCGAAACGGCGATGTGTACGGACAGTTCGGTGAAACGTTCCGGTCAACAATTCAGCGACGGAATGACTTACATCGGTGCTGGCGGTAGCAGTGGCGGCAACCCTGGTTACGATAGCAATGGTGGTGATGTTGATTCAAGTGGTAGTGACAGCGATGCCGATATGTATGGAATTTCTGAATTTTGGATTTTTGTCAAGTAAAAACTTGAGCAGAATGATTTTACGAAATTTATTAATTTTCCCTTTTCTAAGAAAACCTTGTATGTTGCAATAAATTTTGCAGAAGTTGGTCATCAGAAGTAGAAATGGATTATGAACAAAGTTCGAAAAGATTATCTTTGTTGCAACAGCGAAATGATCTTAAAAACGATGTGTTATCGATTGATAAGGAAATAGGAAATGATGATAGGCAGATATTAGCGTTATCACTATACCACAATGATATGAACAAGGTTTCTTCTCTAACTTTTTCTTCTTTTTAAATTCCTCAAATTTATTAGTTAACTCATTCTTTTTTTTCTTCTTATTCAAAACTAATCGTTGTTTTCATTGTTGTGGTATTGTTGTCCTCGATTGACACTTATTAATTAGTTAATAAATTTAAAACTTTTATGTGTTCTAATTTAGGATAATAATGATGACGATAATTCGAATTGCAATGAAAGCGATGAAGAATTTGCAATGCATCCATGTTTACGAGGATTCATTAAATCCAAGTCAATCTCATTAATTCGGGGACAAGATTATCTGATATCTCACTCCAGTCCCGGTACTTTTCATTTTAAAAACATTCAGATATATTTACAAAATAGTTGAGGTCAAGAATAAATCTGTAATCAATCCATTTTAACTAAATTTCAATTAATTTATTTGAAAGCCGTTCGGACCATTTGAAAGGTCAGTCAAGTAGTAGTGATGAATTAGTTTTTGCTTTCTTAGCATTAACTTCACTAATTTCAATACTCAATTTAGAGGACGAGAATAAATTTAAATTGTGTGAATTGCATGAAAGCTATATTTAAATGAGATAAATTAATTTACAGATTAATTTTTATTGCCGTAAAAATTAAACTCTTATCTGTAGTAAAGATGTTGAAAAAAAGTAACAAATATTTACATTTTATGAAATCTGATAAAATTGAATTTCATTAATTAATTTTTATATTATAATTAATGTTTTTTGTGGATGAAAAGGTTACAGGCAGTGACACGTTTTCAAAAAGGATCCATCAGAATGGTGAATGTTTGGATGTTATGCAGTCAATCAGTGGCGAAGAAGTTTCCTCATCCTTGCCATCATATGTATCGCGGAATCGAGCATATCAGTGTCATCCAACAACACTTTTTCGGGTTACTTTTACCTTTGTGTTATCTCAAAATTTCTATTTTATTTCTTTTCTTGCTTAAATTTCTTTTTATCTGTGAATTTTTGTGCGAATAAACAAAAAAATTCGGATTCAATGAAGAAAATTAATGAATACTTTTATGTAAAACTGTTTTCTCATTTTGCCTTAATTTTTTAATTGTTTTAGACACAATCAAGTGTAAATGTAAGCGATAATTGGTCAATCCCGGCAAATGATTTCAAATTTGGAATGAATTTCAAAAGCGATTCTGCTGCTGTCGTTGGTGATGATGATGATGATGATGATGATTTTGATCAAGCTCGTTCATCTCCATTTACTTGTTGTTGGTCTGCACCGGAATTCGTGGTCGATAATGATCAACAGGTATTACACTTAATTTTGCGAAGTCCAAATATTTCCAAGTTTTATTTGTTTAATTTTTTTATGGTCAATCATTCATTATTTTTTAAATTACTTGTTTTTTAAAAAATTAAATGTATAAATTAGTATTTTTGTATTTAAATATGCTATTTTAATTCTAAATTATTAATAATATGATATTTTAATTCGAAATCAGTTACTGAATTGATTTGAAAATCGAAAAGAGAATTAAGTAATCAGAGAAAATTCGAAGGTTGTAACTTTTACTGTGATATGTTGAAATGATTTCTTTATTTTACTTTTTTTTCTAAACTAGATTATTGAATTTTCACTTCAGACTTCGGATGAATTATCGAGTTCAGATGACGCCTGTTTCATCGATGAAATTTCAACAAATGCAAATTTGAACAATCCATTCTCACATTGGTATTAAATTTTCCAACGTTTCATTCTTACAAAAATATTTTCACCGATCCTGATGACTAAGGCTTGGCTTTTATTTATTTGCTCAAAATTTTAGTGACGATTTATCGGAGTATGATGAAGCAATGCGTGCAAGTATTCTGGATTTCAGTGGTCAAATGAATAATTTAGCTCATTTGAATTTGCAACTAAATGTGACATGTCCGAGAGCAGTCTCTGAGAACGATTCACTTTGTATGTACGATACTACTCCATCGCCACATCAGTGGGGTTTTCTTTTTTTTTTTTTTCATTTTAAAGAAGAATTAAATTTTTATTTTTTTCTTTATTTTACCTTTTTTTGAAAATACTTTTTTTTGCAGAAAATGCAACGAAATAAACTTTGCTGATGAATTACCAGAAATTGAGGAAACTGTTAATAAATGGACACCAGAAGCGTTGTTAGATTTTGCAAAAAAAATATTTCGTGTAAATTCTGAAGCTGCACAAGAGTCACGTGAGAAAAGTGACGTAACGTCTTCAAAAATCACAAACATATCGAAATCGCTTGGAAGTTTGGATTTGCGGTTCGCTTTTTTTAGTTTTTGATGTCGTAATTCTTTTTTACCAATATTCATTTAATTCTCAGGTTAATTATGCCGGTAAAAATATTTTTAGAAATCAAGATGACAATTATTCATAATTTTAGTCAATATTTAGTTAACTGTTCATTTTTATTTGCGATTTCATCCTAAGTAATTTTGCTGAAAAAGGGATGAAACCAATTCACGAGTAAATTTTTTTTAAAGAGAAACCGAAGCAGGTTGGACTATTAGAATGTCATGGGAAAAGAATCATTCCGGATCTACGATTCGTCAAAGCACTAGTTATCATGATCATATGATTACATCTCATGTTGACTGTGCAATTCAAAACCATTACAACAGGTTCCTGCAATAAATGATTCCTGAATTTTCGAAACAAAAAAAATAAAAAATTTGCAGTTAAAAAGAATTGACGCTATTGCTCGATATAATTCTGCAATATTCAATTCGAAATTTCATTTTGAAATACGTTAGTACAAAATAAACCTAATTTGTAGATGCACTTCACCCGGTTGTCGCAAATATGCCTCTAAACTAAAGCTACGGAAGCAACCGTCCATAATAAGCGGATGTGATACGTCAGACGACGAATGGATTCGATGCACAGACGAAGTAACATTAGCGGACGATGATGGGAATGAACATTTGTGTGAGGGTATTTGTGCTCAGATTGCTGTACCACTAATCTCTTCTTCAAATAATAGCAGTGGTAGTGATCAACTACAAAACCAACGACAACAGCAGGACGAACAACAACAAAAGGAAGAAGAACAGCAACAGCAAAAACATTTGAATGATTTGTATTCGGATGGAACTGAAGTATGCTTCGATGAGGATGCGATAAAAGAAAGGGAACAGGTGTATAACCTGGAAGTGGATGGATTGTCACCATCTAAAGCAAAGGACGAACATCACAGTTTGGCTGATCCGACACTTCGCCGATCATACTCATTAAATGTGTTGGATCAAATATTGGAGACATTAACAGAAGTGGAATATGAACAGTACTTCTTGATGGGGATTATGAGCAATGCCGATAACGAGGAGTATCATTGTGCTAACTTACGTGACTTGCCAGATTTCCAACAAAGTGTGATGAATTCTCAGAGTATGGCTGATAAAAATGATGATATCGAGCGTGAACGGGCAAGTGAAAGTGCCGCCGTTGGTAGCAGTGATAACAATGATAACGATCATGTTAGTGGTGACGATAATGATGATGATGGGGATGATAATGGTAACATGTTTGTGGGCCAATTTCTTCGGTGTAAAAGAAGTGGCTTACCGAATTTGTATGAATTCACGTTTGATGACAAAGAAATAATGTGCCGCAATGCTAATAAATTACAACCAAATATTTCTGCAAATTCATCGCTAAATTCATTTATCAAACGTAATGGATCCGGTGAGTCATCCCATTTCATGTGAAATAACTTGCAGTATAATGAAAGTAAAATATTTGATAATTAACGAAAGTGTTTTGAAATTAATTAACAAAGAAACATTCCCATCCCATAAAAATTGATGGGGTTAGCCAAGTTTTTGTTGGAATTGATACTATCGATACTTTTCTCATTCATCATTTAATAAATGTCCAAAAATGTATGCAAAACTATGAATAAAATGCGTTTTCAAATCAATTTAAATTGAATTTTAGCAGAATTGAAAAGGAAAAAGATAATTAAGTAAATAATTTCGAATTAAAATTTTCAAACATTTCCTAGACAACTGCAATCAATTAGTGGAAGGATTAGAGAAAACAATAAATTTATGGGATGATTGCTGTGTGTATGCCCAACAAGTCAACGAAATTGCTCGAGTTTGGCATCAACAATCAGCTGATTTGTCAAATCCCAATGGGGCAGTTTGCGACAAAACAACTCTTACAATTAATTCAAAATCGTAAATCCCGCCTTTTTTAATCTTTTCTTTTGTTAAATTAAAATTCCTAGCTATCTTTTTGTTATCCAATAAGAGTATGACTTGCAGTTTAATAAATACATGAAAATATAATACATGCAAAGTCAAATACGTGAAATGAACTTGAAAAAAATTTTATTTTGCCATATTCTAAGAGAAAGTGAAAATGGATGGAAAATATTGAAATGAGACAATAATATTCATCACAAGAGTTATTATCCATGCAAAGCGGTTTTTTCAAATTTTGATTTGAGAATTTTCTGTTCAAATTTTTATGTTTTATATTTTTATCTTTTTCGAATCATTTTTCTATTTTTTTACATATGTTTTTATAAGTGTTTACACATTTTGTCCAGCTTCTTTAGTTTGGTAGATTTGTGATCGATTCATTTTTTTATTGATGTTCTAATTCATTTTTATATTTTTTCCGTTCAAAAACGCCATTTTCCTTTTAATTTTTTTTTTTCTTTTGCTTCAAATTTAGTTCCTTTTGTCATCTTCCAGTTATCAAAATATTTACAAACAAAAAGCGTCGTTATAAAAAAAAACAAAGCAAATTTTAAAATTAAATTTTATGTGTAAACATTTTGCAGAATTTCTGGTTTTATTTATTTTGTTCCTGAGCATTTCACATTTTTTCAAGTTCTCAAGTCTGAAGAAAATAATATTTCCAAACGACTTGATATAATATATTTTCTTATTTTATTCTGAAATTGTTTAAGATATTTCACAAATTTTTTGAATATTTTTGTAAAATCATTTTAGCAATGATTTTACAAAACTCGTTGTGGGGGCAAATGAAGTTGACAGGCATCAACTGCCGCAACCAACGTCTCCACCGCCACCGCTCCCGTCGGCTATTAGTGGTATTTTTTACTTATTATTATTTTAATTAACAGCAATTCAAACTTGAGGATCGAAATTTTTGTTTTCATCAAAAGAGAATACTTAATCAGACGAAAGATCTACAGCATTTTTTTTTTGCAATTTGATTTGAATGGAGCAAAAAAGTTTGGACATAGTTTAAAGTTGCAACTTTGTAAAATAATTGGGATTGTCTGAAGCTAAGAATGGTATTTTTCTCTCTGTCTACTCTGCCTTCATTTTTCCTCTGTCCATCGCTTGCTTTAAGTGAGAAAAATTTTAAGTGCAAACATCAATGCATTCCAAACTTTCATTTCTCTGGTTTTTTTCTTCAACCAAGTTTAGTTCGCTACTTTACTTATTCAGTAATCAATCCATTTTTCAAAATGATAGTAACCAAGTGGAAAATGATTTTCGTGATAAATATATGAGATTATAATTTGACGGCGATTGTTAACATCCAAAATTCGAACTAAACCAAATTTTTTTCGAACAAAAAATTATCTTTTCAGCGTTGACAGATTAAAAATTTTTCCAAACTCTTCCAAGATTGATAAAATAACTAATTGGTTAATTGATGAAATTTGTGAATTTTTTGTCCTTTTTCATTTGGAAACTAATTCACTCATAGCAGAACATTTTGTACAATGGATAAATTTATTAAGCGTTGCTTACTTCGGTATCGCCGTTAGGGATAATTATTGTTTCTGATCTGAATCGCCTACAATTGATTTGTTATATTTTTGCGAATTTCAATCAAGATTGTGGAAAAGAAAATTCGTAACCTTTATTAATGTTTTTTTTAATGAAAATTTTTATGTTTAAAATTTATTTTCACTTAGTTCACTTATTTACCCTTTCTTTGGTATATCGTAAATGTTTACCTAAACTTTTTAGCATTTACCATTCAAAGTGTCGCATCGCTTAGTTCATTAGAAGCTTAAGTGTTGCTTGGAATATCTGTGATGTTTTGCTAAATCCCTTGATGCTGCTAATGAACTAATTCTACTTTCATTACTATCGCTTCTAACAGCTAGCTCATTTTGTTCTCAGAAAAAGTTAGATCACAAGAAAAGCAATAAAGTAAGTTTTACTACTTTCAACTTAAAATCGCATTTTTGAAAACTTGAAAACATTGCGAGAAAAACATTGATAAACTAAAATGATTTGGATTCTTTTTTTGCCTTTTGCACATCTTTGGCAAATTTATAGATGAAATGTATGCTGCTAGGCCTAAATAATCGATCCTAAAGTAGAAGAGGCCAAGAAACTACTGCTTCACATGAAGGACATTTTTATTGATTCATCCAGTCTGAGAGATGTCTCATCTCTGTCAACCCCTTTATCATTCTTCCTCCTTTTTCAATCCATTCATCCTCTCATTGTTCTTCCTTTTTTGCTTCACTTTTTTAAATTCAATCGAATTATGTTTTGCATTAGATTTCCTTGTTCCATTGTATAAAGGATCATCATCTTTGTTAGCATCCCTCACCACCGTTACGTGACACTTTCATATCCAAACCATTATCGTCACCACCGTTATATTCATCACTGAACTGGCTATATTATTATCATTATTATCATGACAATTATTACTGCTTCTATTTATAGTTTGTTATTTATTTGTTCTTCATTATTTACATTAAAAAAAAAAAAAACTAATCGGTCGATTTCTCAATGAGATTTCTCTGTCGGCCCTTTTTTTGTGTTTTTCAACGATTGCCTTAAGTCGCGCGCTTGAGCGAACTTGACTCGCGTCGTCTCACTGCTTTCACTTTGCCCAAGGTATCTCGTGAAGTGCACTTTGGTGAGTATTAGTCCTGATTTGACATCCTCAACGTGAGATGGACAACACCGTCTAGTCACACCACTCAAACCTCTCCGCCACTGTAAGGCTCTCACCATGGAGACCACTGGTGACCCTGACAGGAACCGAACTTACAATTTCATCGCATATTAGTTATTCATGTATTAATTACTTTTGTAATTAATTGTTATCAATATAATTTTTATTATTAATATTAGTTATTCTCATTGCTAATAATTTGCTGTCATAATTAATGATCATCAAGCATAACAATCATCATTAAGAATCAATTTTGAACCATTTGACATAATATAATTTTTAAAAGTAATTGAACCAAAGTTCAGGTTCGAAAGTTTTTCGTTTTTCAAAATTTCTCATTTCATTTATTTGAAAAATTTTTAATTTATTAAGATTTTGCAATTCTTCTTCACTTGCTTCTCTCTCATTGCCATTGCAATCCTTTTGAATTCTGTGAGACCTTTTTTCGTCATCGATTAATATAATATTTCGTTAATTTCCTTCTTCTTTGTTCTTTCAAAACAACAGCTTTACGACTGTCAGTCTTCCTCCCACCGAATTTCTCTCTAGGACGGGGAAGAGGAATATGATTGCAAATATGCCATTGTGCTTGCGTTGGTCGGAAAACAAATCAGCCATTTGCGCCCCATAAACCATCGGAAGGCTAAAATATCCGATTAGGTTCATCGCTAACTGCAAAAAACCAATGAAGTTTCTGAGTCAGAGCCATCGATCAATTCGTCTGTAATTAGTTCATTCGAAAATTTTCTTTTTATTTGGTTTTATGTGTTTCTCAGTGATTGAACTTTTTCCTTAATTGGTAGTATGATTTTTTTTTCATTGCAATGAAAAAAAGAAAACTTCAGTGTTAAAATTCATATTTACTTCGCATTTTCCATTGTTTTTATTTTCGTATACTTTCTTTCTATTTTAATTGAAGCTTTTTGTTACATAATAAATTGAGCTTTAAATCATAGGAGTAATAAGAAATTTGAATGGAAGAATGATCAAAGCTGGAAAAGGAAAAAAGAAATGTAGCAATTTTGGTGAAGTATTTTGTTAAAAAATCGAATAGAAAACTTCGGGACTTTGTTTTATTGGTTTTTTAATTTCATCCTGTTTTTTTTGCTCTCGAACGTGCATCTGTGCCAAGATCTTAGTGTCAGTTAAGAAAAGATTCAAAAAAATTCATTTATGGAGAATGTCCGAAATTTTGCAAAATCTTGCAAAAAAATTATCAAAATTCGAGTATTGCTAGGTGGATCTCTTCCTCGATCGATGTTATCAACATCATCTTCAACCGTATCGGTTCGACGCTTACCACCATTACCAATTAATTCATTACCGAAAACCGCTATCACTACAACCGCTTCTGCTACTGTCACCACTAGTATTATTACTTCAGCACAAACAATGACAACAAGTTTATTTTCATCGCCAACAATCGTTTCCTGTCCTCTCCAACAAGTTTCTAAAGAAGATCACAGGTATGGATCAATTATTCCCAAAAAAAATGGGTCAAACTTTAATAATTACGGAAAGAAATTATTCGATAAAAGATCAGAGATATTTAAATAATATTTATTGATCATGAAAGATAACTTTAGAGGAAAAAACGGAAAATATCGATATATATTGTACCACTTCAAACAAACGATTCCAGGTAACAGTTGAAATAGCTGTTTCCACAGAAATTATTCATCACGAAATTAATTAGCTGATCAGTAGATTGGAAAAGAATTTCACCAAGTTAAACAAGCGAAAAAACACATTGTCTGAAGTTACATCTAAATAATAAAGTTTGACTATAAATTTCCATGGTGAGGGTTTTACAGTTCGGAGAGGTTTGAGTATTGTGACCAGATGGTGTTGTCCATCTCACGTTGAGGATGTCACGTCAGTACCAACACTCACCAGAGTGCTCTTCACGTGATCCCTTGGGCAAGGTGAAAGCGGAGAGACATGAAGCGAGTCATGGTTCGCCTAACCAGCGAGTGACTTAAGACAATGGTTAACACAACTTCTTTCTGAGCGAACTGGGAACACGAGGAAACTCGTTGAGAAATCGACCGAACAAGGAGTGTAAATTCACGGATAGCACGTGGATCACAGAGTTACGGATCTCACGTTATTGATTGGATGTTACATTATTGCAACGGATGCTATGGCAAAATAGCAACAGGAAATTTTAGTTTTACGGATGAACACAGAAACTCCGACATTAGACTTTTCACGCATATAGGGCGTTCGAAGACCGTAATGGGTTTATCACTTAACTTATTATGTGACCTGATCTACAGAACTTCTTGAGTGATGCGCTAACAGCATATCTCCAGGTGTTACAGCATGTTTCAACGAAATATTGCATTTATGCAGTGAACATCAAGTATAAAGGTTGAAATGAAAAATAAACGATACTTCTGAATCAAATTAAACTCGTTAAACTATTATCAAAAGAATCTTATGTACTTTTTTCGCTGAAAGAAGCAGAAGCGAAAAAATTAAAATTGTAATCTGTCAGGATTTGCTTTGGTACAGAATCGATAATGGATCATTCAGTGTTACGGTTCGAGGATAGCTACTACGAGGACAACACTGTTAGTGGACAGCTTCCTTCCAGAAAAGGTTCAATTACTTTCAATTTTTAATTTTTTTGTACGAAATTTGAACGCATCATGTGCTTCATTGAAAAATAAAGACAGAAATGCAGAGACTCTCTCAATTAATTATTTGTTCGTTCTTAGTGCTTTCACAGTTTGGCCAAGATGACTCATCAGGCGTGTCTAGTTGTTGTGCGGGCCTAGAGCAGTCCAACCCCACACATCGGGTTCACTCGTCGTTCATTCCGCGACACAACGATGAAATAATTCTGGAGGTCGGTGATGCAGTTCACGTCGAACGAGAGTGTGAAGATCATTGGTGCTACGGTGAAACTCTTCTCGTTCAATTAAAATTTTCGTATTTTAAAAAACAGTGAACTCAAAACTGTCGAGTAAACATTTACGATTTCGAATAATAATTGCATGTATAAGGAAAAAAAATCAAAAATTGAAGTTTCTAAATTTATCGAAACACGAAATTTATTTTAATTCTACTGATATGCAACTCATTTTCCGAAATATTTAAATTATCGATACTAAAAAAATGAATTGGTAAAACTGATGACTGAAAGATAATTAAAATCATTAAATGAAATATGACTTAAATTAATTTTGGATATTTTTTTGAAGGAATAAATTTACGAACCAATCAACATGGAATATTTCCATCAGCATATGTTTGTGAAATTGATTTGGTTGACGAAATTTGTACGGGAGCCTTATCATGTAATTTAAATCGTAAGCTCTCATTAAATACTTAATTGTGCTTAAAAAATTAAAAGCTGCAAAGAAATGATTTAAAAACTGATTTCTGTTTTGTTGTCGTTGTTTTTGGCAAATTATCCGGTCAGTAGTTCTTCGTTATTAGAATTTTTCATCGCAGTGATAACGTGGCAAATCACTGAAGTGATAGTTTAAAGTATGAAATTAAGAGTGATGATTTGTCGAAACTCACGAAAAATATGAAACATTAAAAGGTTTCATTTTCGATTTATTTTCGAATCGAAAATCATCATATTCTGGTCGTTTGATCAATATATTTGAGCTGTTATCTGTGTGATTCCAGAAACTATGACAAATGAGCGCGACACATTTTATCTGACAATGTTGGCATCGATTGAAGTGGCACATCACAAGGGAAATGATGTCCTTGTGCAGGCTATGAACAAGGTTATTAAATTTTTGATTGTTTTTAAAAATATTTGAGGACAATCCCGTATGGGAAATATGACCGTTGGGATTTTTTGTCTTCGTTTTGCAAAATAGCAAAATAATGTTTTCAATATGTCCAAAACGACGATTATTTTTCGTTTCTTTGAAAAAATTTAGATAAATTAGACTGGAATATTGTGATTTTCTTATCTTTCACATAGTTTCTGTGAGAAATAAATTAATTTTATTTAAGGTATTAAGTGTTTATCAAAACAAAGAAGAAATAATTGTCCCACAGACAGTACTGATGGAAGTATCATTTCATGGCATACATATAATTGACAAGCGACGGAAGAATGTAAGTACTTGAATACTGAAAGAATCTATTGGATTGGATAACACGAAGATACAAAAGCCAAGCAATTCCGATTCACAATAACAACGGGAAATCAAAAAAAAAAATTTTTTTTTGTTGAAAAATCAACAATTTATGGTTGGGAGAAATCATAATCCTACAATTTCGTAGCTTAATCTCATCACTTTTACCGTTTTCTAATTTTTGTTATTTTACAAAATTAAATTTGATTGAGAGCAAAGAGAAAAGACATCGATGTTTTCACTCTTTCAATTCAATTCATTTTAATTTCAAGATTTATAAGCAATATTTTTATAGTTTTTTAGCTCTTAAGTATTTTTATTTGTAAGACTAGTGACTTCAATATTTTTTGAAATTTTGTAATGATTTATTAACTCCTAAGGAATTTGCATAGCTTGACATCTTTTAATTGCTATTTAGAAAAATAGTCTGAAATTAGATCGACTGAAATGAGAATTTACGGACTTTGGGAAATGAAATTTCTTTTATTTGTCATGTAAATTTAGAACAGTTCAATTTTAAAAAAATTTCAGTTTTTTCAATGCCCAACATTTGATTTCTTCTATAGCTTACAAAATATTTCGTTTTGTGGTGCTCATCCAAAACAACTTAGGTTTGTTTATCGTCATGGCCGCTTTTGTGTATCAAAATTTTTCAAGTAAATAATAAAAAGAATTAGAAATAATAGATGATAAATAATAAATGGAAAATGGTAAATAGATAGGATATACTGGAAGCAGAATTGCGATAAATCATGATAAATAATAATGACAAATGCCAGTAATAATGATAAATAATCATAATAATGCAAAACTTTGATATCATTAAGGCGAAATTTTTTAATGAATTTATTTTTCAGGTATTTTGGTTTTATAACAAAACATCCTTTATTGCCGCGTTTCGCTTGCCACGTTTTCTTATCTGACGTTTCAACGCAACCAATTGTTGAATCTATCGGGTACTTGAAACATCGATCATTCACGTAGTCTACTAATATGACGTTTCTTTACAGAAACTGCAACCTGATAAAGTTGACAAGTGAAAGAAAACTGACAACTTTTCTCATTTGTTTATAAATAAATTGGATTATTTTACGAATAATTTCTAGGAATTAAGTTTTGTCCTTCAAGAGATAATTTTTATATTAAAATTTATGCTCATTTGCGAATTTTTCTGCTTCGATGAATAATGAAAAGTCTTTATAATCCTTACGCCTTTCTTCACAGTTTGATTTTCATATCTTTTTTTTTTTAATGTTTTGATATTAAAAATTTCAGACGTGCTTTCAAACGTTCATACGATGAATATATGGCATTTGCCCATCCAACAGAGGATATTTATCTTGAATAAGTGGACATTAAATTAAATTAATAAAATCAGTGGTATTATGATGCCAGTGGGATGGACACTTGCTAAGTTCACTTTTTAAACAGTTTTTGTGGTGAGATGTTAATATGAGAAACTAATATATTTTCAAAGAAAATACCGAAATACCAATATAATTGATATTAATTGACTTTATTCTCTTGTCGTTTCGTTACTCAGTGATTGTCATTGGAGAAGGTGGCTTAATTGAAGTCTTCTCGTAATTTTCAAGGAACAGACGTAATTTTCATTCGTTTTTTTCTTCTTAAACAGATTTTCAGTGTTTTGTTGTTTTCTCCCCAACTGTTCAAGCAATATTTGGGAATAAATCAAGGTACAAATTTAAAAAATGAATTGTTCCAGCGTAGAGATATTTATGCTTCACGCTCGTTTCTATGTTTGGCTCAGTTGAAAATAATTAATTACTTAGATTAGTACTTATGCCTGTAACATGAGAATAAATAAAGGCTTATTTGTCGGTTTTAACTTAAATTGCCATTCAAGAGTTTCATTCATTCAGATTTTCTGCCGAACATTTTGAAAATTATCAGTGAAACATTATAAAAGATTTATCAAGACAGCATTCAATTTATTGTCCGCTGTATTAATTATTCATTCAAAATTAAATTTCAAAAGTCTTCTTCATCCATTTATTTCATTGTTTTAATTTTTACTTCCACGCAGTAAAAGTAAAATTATGGAACAGATGGTTCTGCTGATCTCTCTCACCAACGTTATGGTTCGAATTTTACTTCATTTTCCAGTTTTCTTTTTTAACTGAAGCATTTCACATTCATTTAAAATTTCTTTTTTTAATTCAGATAGAACAAAGTCATTCAGTTGATCAGTAAGGAACCAATCAGTCAATTAGGCAAACAATTATGCAGTTAATTGATTAAATTACTCCCACTTTATTTGCAATATTCAGTAGTCTTGAAAACTGTTTTGTTCAAATTCTCGATACTCTGATTAGCACTAACTACATGATGACGATAGTGAAGGTGGTAATATCGATGATAACACAGATTTTCTCGTTGATGATAACGATGGTGATGATAGCGATGGTGATGATAGTGATGAGCCACATAGAATTAGATATTGTGCGATGAAATAAGTTGATAAGATCAACTTGTTAGCAACTGGTACGGCGATCCCGACATGGTGGATAATTAATGCGCTGTCGGATGAGCAGAATAATGCAAAGCCGATGAATCGAATTAGATTATTCTGAAGTTCTAGCTTTCATTAATAAAGTTATCAGTTGGCAATGATAGGGTAACGAACTAGAAAAGATTAATGAAATTCAATTAATCAATAAATCTTTAAAACAAAAGAAAAAACTTTAAAAAAATCAATGTTTTTGGTTCTCATATTTAACAAACAAAAGAAGAGAAGCGGCAAAATAAAAATAAAAAATAGAGAAAGAATGAAATTCAACTGAATTGAAATTAATGTTCATGAATAAATGTAAATTGTAATTTAAGTGAAGCATGAAAATTTGAAATCAAATTTGTAAAATGAGAGTTGCACAGCACAAGCATGAAGTTGTGAATGAACTGAAAATATAATATATTCAAATATCATATTCAAATTACCAATTGTCGTGGTTGGTCATACCGACCACCGTAAATATACAAGGAACCACTGAATACGACACACGTCGACAACAGAAGTGAATAAGTGATCACAACCGCTGAAGCAATGGGATGTACAAGCAGTAGCAGTGTGAATGTCGTGTAGAGTACCATAAAGCTTATCAGTATGACGACACATAGCAATGTGGCACATACCTTACCGATACGATAAGCAAAGGTCAGCTAAAAAGTCATGTGAAGTGAAAGAATGATAAATTCTAATTCTTTTAAACTAATAAATTAGAAGAAAAAAACTTGGATCTAAGTAGAAGAAATCGGTTTAATATCAACTAATTTCTTCCGTCTCTCCGTAATTAATGATGATATCGATTGTTATCAGTGATAAGGTCGACCCACAGTCAGTTCCATTAATTACTTGTCAAAATTCGACTATTCATTAATTGGCACACATATAATTGGTATTTCTTTTTATTGCAAACAGATTATTTCTTGTTTTATTGATTGAAAGTAACAGTAGACAAGTTAATTGACATTTTGCTTACAAAAATGCAAAAAACAAAAGGAAGCATGGAAATAAATTAAAATAAAGTTCAAGAATTCAGCTTCATTCCGATTAATTATGACTTTAATCATCGTAATTTACTAGTTAGCGGTAATTGCATACTTACCAAGTAAAAAATATGGCCAACAGCAAAAGAAGCTGCTCCAAGGATAAGACCATCGTCTGGCCGAGTTATCATATAATCACCGACAGCACCAGCCAGTAGGCCTAGAGAGGCATAAATTCGTTGGCGATTGCTGAAGCTTGAACCGACAGCATAGTAGAGGATACTTAAGATTAAAACTGGCAGTGTTTTCCTGAAATTCACTCATTAAAAAGTAATTAACGTTTCAAATTTAATTAAAGGTTTATCTGTATTGACTTGGAAAATGAATTCAACTTGAATTTTTAATTTTGAAAAGTTCCGCAAGTAAAAAGCGAAAATAGTTAATTTTTAATGCCTTTCTTTCGCCACATTTGATTGAATGAATTGATGCTAGTTTGAATTACAGATTTCAGAAATCTATCCAACTAATTTTTGCTTGATTAATCTCCAAATCCAAACTGATAAAGTGATAGTTTTCTTTTTTTAACTACAATTTTTACTTTTTCAGTGAGACCTCTGACTCCAACCACCCTCAGTTTTGATTATTTCCCAAAACTTACCAATATTCATATAAATTATCACAACTTTGGATGAAACCATTTGACTGATGATAAAATATGAAAACTAATGCGAAATACGGTAATGCAAGAAGTGAAGCATTCATTGCCTTTGAGAAAAAGTTTATCTTTTCCTCAAAAAAAGGCAAAATTTTCTCCTTAAAAAAGCGCCAGAACTAAAACATTCAAAAAATAATTATATCTCTTTTGATTAACTCATTGCTTCATTTTTTCAATTTGAGCAACAAAAAATGACATAGAAAGATCAGTGAGCTTTGAAAATGAAAATGAGAATTTCAAATTAAATAAGTTGATTAATTGCCACGAAAATAAATTTTACAGGTGAAAATGGAAATCAATCGATAAATTACGCATTTATGGCGAGCACTTTACATAAAGCAAAAGCAGTTTAAAAGTTGAAGAGTATTATGAAACGATGTGGTGCTGCGATGCGTTGTGATGTGTGATCCAGTGGAATACGTATCCGTCCACTGAACAACGAAGACGAGGAAAGGAGAGGAAGGAAGATGACGAAACAGAAATTCGTTGAAATTCGTTTAATGATTGCTTCCGATCCTCTACACAATAAGTTTGTCACTTGCCAACTTTGTTGCATCATTAAATCCATCAAAAAATGCTTCGTTGTATTTCAACGGAACGATTTATTTTTCCTTTCTTCAAGTATTTAAGTTATTCAATTTTCATTTTTAACTAATTTGTAGCTAGGAAGAAACTGGAGACAAACATAACATTTTTATTAGCATTACTATTACTCTTATCACTCTCATAATTATTACTATCACTAATGTTAATTAATTGATCACTATTCATTATCTTTATTAAAATGATAATAAATTCTTTGAAGAATCGTTTAAGATTAAGTGATCCTATTCATTCATTACAGTCAGCCATCTCACTTAATAATTAAATATATTCTTTTTCGTTTTAATTTTCCATTACTGCCTAAATCATTAATTACTTATGATAATGTACTTCAAAAATAAATAAACTTCGAAAAATGAAACAAACGTCAAAAATAAATTTCGAAATAAAAGTTGGAGTACCGGAAAGACCATTAACAGGAAATTAAAAAAGCTGCATTTGCAGAATTGCTCGGAATTTCCATCTCCAATACATGACGGTTCTATTTAGGAGCTTGAAAAAAAGCGAAATACAAAATTTATGAGAAAGCATTGAAAACAAATGAGCGACTGAAGAATAATGAAATGACACTGAATTAAATCCTGAATTAGTATTGGAATGACAACCACTTCTCATTGGACAATTTGATTCCAGGGATTTTAGGATAAGTCATTTATTTAAATGATGTACGGATAAATGAAACATAAAAACATTAAAATAAGCTTAATTATTAATTGCAAAATTTAAATTCCCCAAAACTAACAATATTCGAGGACACTAAAAAGTGCAAATGAAAATTGAAAATAGTTGTCCGACATCATGCATACCCAAACATTTTATAATCACAGTTGGTAACTTTTTTTAAAAAAAGTTGGTAACTGGAATAATTAATTACGGAGTTAGTTATTGGACGGCATAAACGAAATGATGCCTTTGAGTATAGATACTTCCCATCGAATTACACCTGTCTTTCTTTCAGCAGACAATCGAATGAGAATTTTTTAACAGTTCATTATCAAAGCTTGACACTGTTACATATTTAAATTTCAAATCAAAATTTAATTGTGAAAAAAATGGCTATTAAAATGATTCTTCCAAGGAACGTATTGCATCTGATAGAGCAAATTGTCCCATTTGAATGAAAGAAAAACATGGCATATTTTTTCACATAGTACTACGAAATCTTGTAGAAATTTCAAAAAGAAATTAGATTTAATAGTATCACTGCAGTATTTTGTGATTGTGTAATTAGTGAAGAAAGTTGAAGTAATCAAGCAGTTAAATTAAAATGAAATTTCTTCAATCAAGCAATTTATGATTCTCACTTTGAAAATAATCGGAAAGAGTCATTCATTCCAGATTAATTTAATTCATTACTGAAAACAATGCCCATGAAACTCTTAAAAATCTTGAAAGGAAAGTTTTAAATTCTAAAAACAGAAGGAAAAGGTCAAAATGAATAGCGAAGGGACAGATTGACTGCCAAGGAAATGTGCTGACAAATGATAAGAAGAGCACTGGTAATGAGTTTATTATCTACAGCAGAAATCGTTTCAAATTGAAAAAAAAAAAACAGAAAAATGCCCTTTAAGAGAGCTGGGATGCTGCATGTCTGATGACCTCGCGATCTTCCTAGTTCATATATTATTTGATGTTTCCATCCTTTCCCTCAGAGGTTCAACTTCTCCTTCCAGGTGTGAGGTTCTGTTATCTGTCATCATTGCACAATTGCTTCACTCCTTTTCTTTTCAAATGAAAAGCGAGCAAAAAAATTATATTGAAGTTAACAAATAGATATTTTTGACGAAATGAATATCTCTTTCACTTCTTTTCCTTAAATTGCTTTTTTTCCACATTATCAAAAATTTTTTTTATGGAAGAAGACCAAAGAATTGAAATTTACGATCAAATTTGCAGCGATTTTTCAAATTTCTTCAATTCAACTTGAAATACTCAAGACCTGGATTAATAAACAGTGAACTACTTACTGAACACAGAAATTTCTGAAATATTTAAGCAAGAAAATCAGAACATTGAAAAACATATCGATAACATCTAAGTGATGGGCAAAATGATAAAAAGTTATAAAAAAATTAGATATCATTTAGGTCAAAGATCAGGAACAGATTAATAATGATTCTAATCTCATTCTTCCATTTTATCCTTAAATTTGAGGTGCCACTTCTATAACTCAATTTCTGTCCACCACAATTACCTTTATAAATGCATTACTTAACTGTTAACTTTCAAATTCTCCTCACGGACGTTTAGCTACCACAATTTCAGTGATAAATTTGTCAAAATGTATTATTTTTATCAATATATAGTCATAGTAAATTCTCGCATTTCTAACCTTAATGAACAACGTCTGAATTAACTTCACGAAAAACAATTTCTGCATGAATCCTATTTGCACACACGATTTCCCCGGAGGTTAGGTGCAAAGGCAAACCTTGGATATGAAATAGTAAGGTTTTGAGGAACCAAACTATGAAAAATTTCTTTCACTCTTCATATCTAAAAAGGTTCGGATCAGAAATGGCACATGTTTCCAAGCTATATCAGTATACTTTTCCGTATCACTGCTTTCAAAGCCAATCAGATCTGACTGCTAAAAAGGAAGAGAAGATTTCATCTGAAAAAGTCATTGAATTTTGTATGTGCCATAGAATTAAAAAATGGAGGATATGGTTCGGATTTGTAATTAAGATTTATTCATTGAAAAAGGGTAGAGTGAGAGAGTGAATAAAGGGCTGGAAAGAGATTTTTGATCATTTGACCCTTTCATCGAAGCCGTTTGTCTCATAACCTTTGATGATGGAGATATAATGCATCACAATGACACCAATTATTATTTGCAATTTGCAACATTATGCATGTTAAATAAAATTAACATTTATTCATGCATTCAAGGATGATTTTGGAAATGCATGATGAAAAATTTTAATCAAACTTTCCAGCTGCTAGTAAAAAAACAATGAAATTTCCAAACTAATTAAAGAAATCAAAATAGCAGATGCGATATGTGAAAGGTGGTTTGATATTATGTGTCAAAGTTCATAAATTTGCCACCGCCAACATTCTGGCAGTTTTTAGTAGATATTTCATGGTTTTTGTATCTATCGAAGAGGAAACTTCTAGTTCTACAACACAACTGAAAAGATGAAAACATTTTCACTTATGTTTTGAATGAAAAGCATTTTTTTGTTTTTGCAATAGCCATGTTGGTCATTTCTTCATTTTCTACTCTGAAAATTTCACGAAAGATAGAAAAAGTTATCAGAAGCCTTGCTGTATGCCTCTTCTAGGGCATTATCATTAATTTGAAATCTCTACCGAACTGGATGAAAAAGACATTGAGCGAACAGATAATGCTTTCTATTTCTTGAAAACAATTACGTCGTAAAATAATAACAAAGCAGCAAAGGAACTAATGATAAACGGTTTGAAGAAATGGAATTCTGACACATCTGACAACAATAAATTTATAAGAATAGCTCTGGTCGAAAAAAGGTTAATAGATCAAAGAAGATAGTAAAGAAATCAAATTAGCAGCATAAGACATGATTAACGGCTTTCCAAGGTTGTCTTATGCAGATATATTCGGCCCAATTTTGAAACACGGACAAAATAAATTATTTTTTACCTTGGTCAGCGTTGAAATACCAAAGTTTGTACAAGATTTCGAAGTTGGAAAAATCATCTGAAGCGAGGCTAACAAATGATTACACCAGAATTAGTGTATTGTAAAGATCAAAGACGAAACGAAAGCGTATGATAGATACTCTTTAAAGAATGCTTTACGACACATCCCACTCAATTTCGCATGTTTGAATTACGAGTAAAATTGCGTAGTATACGAGTAAAATCTCTGGCGAACAACGTGGCTTCTAGAAGGTATTGAGCACCTCGATAGGAATCAATGAGATAATTCTTTTGGTTTCTTCATGCATATTACTAATTACTTGAAATATAAAGTGAAGAAGTGAGAGATAACAATGTCAAATGATCAGTGTGATCTTTCATTTTAATGTTGCTTTCTGACCACTAATGCTACGATGTTTCAAAGAAACAAAATGACTACTAAAAAATTGCGAATTTGGATGTATTTTCTATTTTTACAATTTGTTAATTCTGGAATCCAACAAATGATAAACTTGAGAAAAACATTTATTCAACCTGCTACAGATATCTGGTAAATGGGAGGAAACAATGAAGCATATGTGATAAGGATAAAACTGAAAAAACAATGCAGAAATGACCCAAAGCAAACAACTGATATAAAAAAAGCAATCAAGCAAATACAATGATTAAATCGCATAACTTTAAGTTAATATGAAAATAATTGATTCACTACAAATTTATAAAAAAAAAAAAAAAAAAAAACTACAAATTTATAAAAATTTTACTTCATAATGATAGTTAAGCAGCAATTTCACAGAGTCTTTTCGACACAGGTTCTGAACAAAGAAATAAAATAAACCAAAATTCTAAAAAATCATGAACCTACAAACTTTTTTCGCAAAAAGTTTTCAGTGTGGATGCGAACAATTTCAGGAAATTTAAAAATAATTAGATGAAGCGACTAAAATTTTTCACTCAGAAAACAAATTTTTCAGGTTACAAAAACAAAGTTGTTCCTTTCCTTAATCTAATATCTGAACTTCAGGGATGAGGGAAAATTTAGGAAATGCATTGCTTTATAAACAAATCATCATTGAGAACCACAATAATAATGGAGACATTGTCACCACAACCTCGCTTTACTGATTCTGCAGCCAAATCATCCGCAACATTCTGCCAAACCATTTCACGCGTCTCTGATTCTTGCTCAACACCCGGCTAAAAAAATCCAAGTGAAAATCCGAAAATGCCAGTCAAAAAAGAGGGTATGCAAACCTTCGTTAACTGCCTGACTTTAGACATAACGTAATCCACCGCCTGCTGACTGCTAAATGTTTTCCACAGACCATCACACGCAATAACAACAAATCTAAAAATTCATCATTACACACATTATGATTATAAAAAAGTGTACAGCCGTCAAATATATCAAAGCGACTTATTGATGTTTAAAAAAAATTAATATTTCAATCTGCTCTCCGGATATTGTTTATGTTGAATAAAAACGAAGTGTAAAGACCGACATGTCATCCTTTGTGATAGAAAATTTCTTGACATCAGGTGTACAAATAAGTCCATATACTTTGAATTGACCATCACCAATCGATCGGGAAACTTCCAAAATGCCCATTATGCGACCATCCCTCAAATCAAAAATACTTTAAAACAACCCGCAAATGACAAAGCAATCTGCATCTAACAAATTTTCACATTGTTATATTACGACAATATTCGCATACTTACTTAACATTACCACCTGCCTTCTGAATTCGCATTCGCTCTTCAAAATGCAAAGGTGAATGATCTACGGTCAACTGCATCGCAACATCCTTTGTTTCCTCAGTTCCTGATTTACTACGACAAACTACTGCCTGTAAAGTTTTTTGCTGATAAGCGATATTATTTCTTAACTAATAATTTCAAATGCAAAATCTTCTGAATGCTTCGGCTGATGCTAGATTTGTGCAAAGACTTACAAAGAGATTAATGTTTTGCATACTTCAAAAAACTATTTTTCCTTTTTGTCTCATGGAAATCTAATGCATAATTAGACAAAAAGAGCAAAACTTGATTTTAAAAAAAACCTTTGAGTCACCAATGTTCGCACAGTAAATAATATTGTTAATCAGCAAAATTGTGGTTACTGTCGTGCCATCTTTCCATGAAGGTCTCCTTTAGTATAACACAATTTGAAAAAAAAAAAATATATATATATATATCCAAAAATAAGAAAGAGAACTAACGTTCGACGAGCTTCGACCAAAAATTGTTCATCGATTTGCTTATATGTGTCGATGAAGCACTTTTTTATTCCTTTTTCCATAGAAGCAAAATCAGAATCTGGAATCGCTTTCAATGTTGTGAACCATTCATAATCTTGCAAAACATATTTTACAACAGTTAATTCCTAATTCCAACCACCTGGTTTTATGTTTGCTGAGATAATTTAACCTCTTTTAATTGAATTTCAAATCAATTCTCGTAACGTTTTATTTTTAAGTTACCATTAGGATCCAAATAATTTTGGCAATTTTGTGTTCTCCTTCTGAGGAAAAGCATAACGGCTACTAATAAAAAACAATTTATATCGCTGCTGATTTATTTCTCAAAAATCTTTACCGCCATTGTTCCAAATGCTCTAAGATTGAAAATTATTTTGATTACGAGCCAATAATATTTAACAGCTTCCATCTAAACTCTCTTTTACGATAAACAAAAATAACTGTAATTACTCAAAAGGTGAACAAATCATACAAGTTTCCAATTTTCTTTTCAGTCTAGATGGCAAACGTTCAGCAGCATAATCCGCAGCTCGACGTCCAGCATGACCATCAAAAATAGCATAAAAAGCACTGCGTTGACTGAAAAATTATGAAGTGGATGAGAAAGATCTATTTTAAAAGGCATTTTGTGTTTCATTGTGTTTGTTGTAATTACATGTTACAAATGGTGGTGAGCCCAAACTGATCCAATCGAACATGTGCATCTTGCATATCCTGACGTTCACCTTTCCGCCAACCACATACGCTTATCAGTTTACCGACTGCAACCAAATTTCATTTGATAATAGTGATTCTTACAGCATATCCTCAATTTTCACTCAATCACAAAGAAGTGCCTTTAAAGCCAACATAAATTATAATCTTTCAAAACAAATTAGAAGTGATGAAAGTAATGCCTTCCAGAAGTGTTTGTAATGAATAAAACATTGAAGGCATTGAGGAAAGGACAATCAAACACACGCCTTTTAAGAGAATGAAGCAATCGTCCACCTACCGGCACCGTCATCCTCACCAGCCTTGCTTGAACTTTCGGGTGCTGTACTCTCGTTTCGGGGTCTTTTCTGTGTGCTACAACTGGAATCCGCATCGACATCATTTTCATTTGTAGAGTTTTCTGACTTTCCAGTAGCAGTTGATCCAACGTCCAAATCACGATAAAGTGACAATCCTAATGGCGGCATCATTTTCCTTTTCGCCGCCATTTTAACTTTAAGTAAAAATTTCAGTCATTCATTAGGCTAACACAGTCAACCATATAACATCAGTATATTGAAAATGCAAAGAGAAACGCAATAAAATGTAATCAACCGTCAAAGTGTACTACTTAATATCAGTAACAAAGCGCAGGCTGTTTACAGATCATACATAATTATCAAAAGTTGATAGATCAGCTGAGACTATTTGATTCCACTTCATACATTAAGTGAAGTTTCCGGGGACTAGACGAAAATGTTGGTTGTACGTTATTAAATTTGTCAAGAAATTGGAAAACTGAATGGTAAGATGGTTGACTTGGATGTAATATCGATATCGACCTGACTACTTATACTAGCATCTAATACCTTTACTTGAAGAAAGGTCAAAAATTTTTGTGGCTTAAGAGCAAGCACACATTGCTGAAAAAGAATATTACTTTAGAAATATGACGGAAAGTACGAATGGTTTCTATCGGGTGACGATCCGCATAAGCAATTAATATTTCCAAAAAATAAAGCTTCAAAAGCATTTATTCAACATACAATTGATCGAAAATAAAAAACAAGCCGTGAAGAACTTCACTCGACATTTCAAATAGCAAAGATTTCCGAAGTGTAAATAATTCTTTATGACTTGGACATCTATACGGTGAAAAATAATTTACAGAAGAATTGTTTCACTGAACTGCAGATTTATTTCGATTCCACCCATGCTGACCACCACCACTATTACGTCCACCACCACGGTTGTTAGAAGTTCCACCTCTACCCTGTTGCCCGCCACCCCTGACTCCCTGCATGCTACGCTTGGAACGTTGTTGGTCTTTTTGCTGTCTACGTACCTCCTTAACCTGAAATCAGAACATTCCACTTCGTTTCATCAGGTATCTAAGCGCTCCGAAAAAAATATGATCCCGAATTCGAATAGTCATAACCTTTCAAAAGAACATAGAATAGATTTATAGCTTACCTCTTCCTTCACTAATTCTACCACATCATCTGGAATCCGCAAATATTTGATAGTTGAACCACGTACATACACTTCTTGCATTTTCAAGAAGCGATCACCATCCTAATACAATTCACAATTTAAAAAAACTCAAAAAGCAACTAACAAACAAAAGAAACAACTACATGAGTACAGAATCATGATATGTCTATAAAACAGCAACATTACATCTTGGTTTGTCGGAAATCAGACAAGCAGGACATCCCGTGATCTATATCGCGTGTATTGTACACAACTGGATTACACAAAACCTATCCAGTTTTGAACAGGCGTTAATGAATAGGAGGTCAGCCAAATTCGACGACAACAGCTATTGACACATTACAGCATAAGAAAATAACTTACACGTGATGTACAGATAGCATCTCTTAAATGAATATTCATCCACGAATCGCATGCAACCAAATGTCCATTATAAGTTTCACCATTTTTCAATTCAACTAACATGGGATGATTCTGCGCAGTGCGTAAAAGTGACAAGGGTAACTGAAATAAAAAAAGAACAGCATATTGTTTACAGATCCAAAATAATAAAAATATTTAATCTTGCGAAGTGCAACCAATTTCAGGATAGTTTTGGCTTGTTCAATTTTTAAAAATTTTAATTCTGCTCAAATTATGCAGTTAGATTTATTAGCTACAAACCGCGAGGAACTTTGTGCTTACTGAAAAAGTCATTTTGAAAGTTTCTATGACCAAAAACCAGCAACAACTTATAGTGTATACGAGTTGAAATGGAAGAAATGAATTCATAATACTTACCACCATGGTTCTGAGGAGACGTTGTATCAATATATCAATTAAGGAGCTGTCCTGAAATCCTAGCAAACATCAAAATAAACCTTGTAGAATGACACAAAATATACTAAACAAACAAAATAATAAGTAATACCAGCCAAGTTAAAAGGATCAACCGTAAGCTCATTTAATTATCCAAACATTAACCACGAAATTAAAACATCGGATGTCCCACCGCAAATTACCGAACGGGCAATGGAGAAATTAAGTTGCAATTGCGAAGCCGAATTGCGCTGATCACGTTCGTTGGTGCTGTGCGATACAGAAGTTTGTGTGGTAAATTTTGTTACTGGAAAAGCAGATAGGTCAGAGAGAATACATTTAGTGAAAATTTATTTAAAGCGAAGAGATTTTCGTTGAATAATTATTAATGTCGACTTTACACGTCCCGCATAGAAGTCACAATTACGCGAAGATTTAGGTAGCTGTAGGGGCTTTGATGAAGTTCTGAAAACAGTTTCGACCCCTTCATAAAACTATTCTCAGCATGGACGGCCATCTACTCAGGAATACAACCAATATCCTAGACTGGTGGTCCTAATATTTCCAAGTTCTCTTCAATACCATCCATCTAGTCAAAAGCTCAGCAATTCAGCAAATCTCTTAAGAAAGTTAAAAACAGAACTGGACATAGCTATTACCTGCAGGAAACTTCTAATGCTATAAAATAGGTAAAAATGGGCAAGACAGATTCCAATTGTTCCAAGGAGATTTAGAAGTACGGAGACCAGGCACTCCATGACAAATTCCATACTACTGCTGATTGCGTACCAACCACTCCATCCCGAATTTCACGCTAACAGCTTATTATAGATTGTTGGGAACGTGAACTACCATCTGATTTCCGTGACGCCATCACTATCATTAGCATTTACAGGAAAGAAGAAGAGAGGTCTGATTGCTCCACCTGTCACAGTATAACTTTGCTTTCCACAGCCGAAAAATCCTTAACAGATATTATTGCCGAAGGACTTCTTCAAGGATCATGCGGTTTTAGAGCTAAGATAAGTACCTCTGATATAATATTGATCTCAACCTTTGTTGATCTCAGCAAAGCTTTGGATTCTGTCAGGATAAATGACCGATAGAAGATTCTAGAACGACTGGGTTGTCCATTCCTCAAAATAATCATTCCAAGGTCAGCGCGGTCAATCCGTACTTACCAATGCACTCTCTCCTCTTCCTCCTCAATAATAGGGTTTGAGCAAGAATGTTCCTGCACCAAATTCTTTAGAATGATCAGAAAAAGAGTCAAAGCAGATTCTGGTGATGAAAATGGCATCCGCTATCTTACTGTCGATAACTTATTCAATTTAAAACGTTGAAAAGATTCTAAATGCGCAACAAAGCCTTTGTTTGCAAGTGTTGTGTTAATGTAAATCTTGAGAGCACAAAAATTGTAAGTTTTGTTAATTGCGAAATAAAAATAATTGCGGGTCTTCTACATCAGAAATAAGTTTTGTTAATTGCGAAATAGAAATAATAACGGGTCTCTTTGTTTGCAAAATGTGATGCCTTGCTAATTACAAAAAAAAATGTAATCTTTGTTTCAAAAATTTAAATCTACTGTTTCTGTGCTATTCCTGGGACAAACTCTTGGAAAAAGAAGAAGCAGAAAAGTGGCAAGCTCTTATCGTTGAATGGCCGCAGACTATCAAGAACATCCCACGAAAAAGAGCTACTACAACAGACGATCTTACAATACTGACGCCTCAACATTTGTAACTGTCTCGAGTCGGGAGTATCGCCAAAATAGCGAAGTTAAAGTCACAAAAATCAAGATGGCGCCACAATGTTGAAATATATGATGAGCTTCTGCCAAGGTTACAAGGCGCGACAATGTCGAATCTGTGATATACTTCTGCCCATCTGCTGGTCAAAATTGAAGTGTCGCGATCTCATTAGGCCACGCCGATGGAATGAATTCTATATAAACCGTGTTCATCATCCCATAGGAAAGTGTTTTACCGGTTCACTTCTGGAATCGACGACTATCTCTACCGCTCCAACGACGACGACAATTTCTTCACAATTACCTTGGATTATTATCAAATTTTCTTGCCATTCGTTACGCTCATTATCCACTGTATTCGTATTTTATCGCATTCGTTGTCGAATAAAGGTTTAACTACCCAAGTTTGAGTTTCCCGCAACATACTTCGATAAACAATCCGCCGGGAATCCACAACACCATCCTTACTGGAAATTATCAATGAAATTCGGTGAGATATTAATTTGCATGCTGTAGTGTGCATTAATTTACTTGGCGCGTGTGGAAGTTTGAACAAAATTTTTATCTTAATTGATTAAAAACGTATTTAGAACTGTGAAGCAATGCCGCGGAAGAGAAAAAAGACGGTTTTTTGGAAGAAGAAAAAGACGAGATTGATTTCAAAAGCCACAATTAATGTTGTTCCAGTGGTCATACCACAATTTCAACCTATCAGGCCATCACGACGTGAAATTTCCACTTTTATTTTTGCTAGCTCTGAAAATATTATATTATTATACTATCAATAAGCATATATCAATATTTGTTAAATTCAAAATTATTTTAATGAAAATTGTTTTACTGCTGAGAAATTGCTGTTTTTTTTTCGGTGTTTAATAAACAAATCTTTCAGAGAACTTTTCTGAATTGTTATCAATAATTGGAGTCCATGCTAACGTTAAACGAGTAAGCGAAGCTAATATGATGAAGAAGGTGTAAGTGATATGATTAAAAATTTTGGAATCTAGTTTTTTTTTTCTCGTGAATCCTCGGGAGTAACTATAAAATTATTTTCCTCGATTCCCGGGAGACAGTTGTTCATTTGTGCGTTAAAAGAATGCTACTAAGTACTTCCTAGCAGTAAATTTGCAGATGCATTGGTTTAACTGTTTAACAGTTTCTCCCATTGAAATTAATGCTTTCCGTATTAAAAAGGTAAAAACGAATCGGAGTAGAATGGAAGGACGGATCCATTTACTGTTTTTATTGGTCATTTTGTTGAATATATTTTCAGTGAGGTTTATGGCTGGCTTGGAGCTGGAAACATTCAGTCTGTATTCAAATATTGTGATGAATTTGAGTCGAATGATGATGTTTTCCGATTGGTTTGTTTTCTTATATTTCTGCTGACGAGAAAAGCAGTGAGACCTTATTTGAATTAATTGATTAAATGACAAAAGAGGTTTGTATAAATGATATTGTTTAAAATAGATTATTTTTACTGAAAATCAGTTGAAGATATGCTTTTTCTATTCAATAAGATTTCGTGATATGTGCCAGTTACAGAGTAAGTATCCTCATGGTGAAATCTCCGCAGCAGTTATCAATATTATTTCTGAATTTCCGGAAGCACTGGAATTTTCAGCCTCGGATGCGCACAAACAATCGGTGGTTGATAAAGAGAATCTGTTTTTCGAAGCTGCATTTGCTCAAAACTTTATATTTGCGTTAGTTTGGAACTATTTCAAAATATCCTGTTGCAGTTTGAATAGTTTAAATTAATATATATGAGACTACAGGAAAGAGGGACCATCGAGAGATGTAGTTAGTGAACAATCAATTTTGTATAGCGATGAACCAAAGAATTTGTTCTGTTTTGCACGTCGTGATGATCGTGTTATCCTTTTCACTCAAACTGAATGTCTTGACGCAACAAGATATTTTATTCAAAAAATTTGTAAGTTTTGATTATAATGTGAAGCATACCGCTATACAAAAGTGAAACGAGATTTAACTTCTGTGCTGACGACGTTATTAAGCTGATAATAAATGTTTTTTGATCTTACTGCGAAAACTTTATTGATTGCAGTGGACACCTTGATTTACTGAAGATAACCAGTTAGAAGACGAAATAATCAAAAGTAATTTGATCTCGAACTGTTCAAAACAGCCATTTTCGGTTGTTCATGAAACAGTTGATTTTCATCTGCGCTTTTGATATATAATTTTTTGAGAATGTTTTAATAAAGCTTTTAATGAAAAGCTTAAATTATTTCAGGGCAGTTGATCGATGGAGAAATTTTTGTTGATTTTCAACCTTTACTTTGTGATGAAAATTTCGAAAATAGGTACTATACATTAGTTTTGAAAGTTTGCGACCTAATATTAAGCACAGTCAATAATTTTTTTAAGCTCTGGGCGACTTTTTGCAATTTTACCGGACAGAAAATTAAAGTTTGCGGCAGAACTTGCAGAATTACAGCGTAAATACGCAGCGGTATATTTTATTCTATTTTTTAATTCAAAATTTGGAGGTAAAACTCTAATCATTTTGCACATAAATCAACCTTTTTCTGAAGAACTGATGAAGACTTGGAAGTGGTGAAGGCTTTCGTCTTGAGTTTCAAAAGTTGTTATAAGTGACATGGGATATTGATGTCATCTACTTCGTTTGTCATTTAACTGTGTTTGGAACTTTTGAGTTGCAGAAATTTGGAAACTACGAAGCTGACAAGTCATTATCTACTGCTGATTGGGTTAGTAGATATCAAAAATCTTTTTTTCACTCTTTCAATGTTCACATTGTTATCAGCAATTTATTTTTGTTTCAGGATGAAATTAGTACACTTAATGCCAGCATTTCGGAGGCTGAATCATTTGAATTGGTGGTAGATGAAGAAAGCAGGAAGGAGGTATATTGCATTAATAGTGAATTTTCATATAAAAGTCAATTCATTCAATGACTGATAGGGAGTGGGTCGGTCAAATTTATAACGAATTAGTTTTATAATTTTTCCTAATTGGCTCAAAATGTTTGCCTTTTTGGTTCTCACAGCTTGGTATGTTCTGCTCTTTTTTCATACATTCTGCGTTTCAGGACATGAGCTCTACCAATGTCGCTGATTTGAGCAGGGTGCTATCGGAAGAACGATTTGTGCTTTTTCAGGAGATCAAAGACAAGGAAAAGGAATTGAAGGCGGAGCAAGAAAAGTCCGTACAATAAAACATCTGCCTCATTTCTTTAACTTCAAAAATATTCTCGGACTTTTATATCTTATAATCTCTTTTTCAGATTCAAGTATTCTTTAATACCACAGGAAAATATTGAAGAAGCAAGAGTTCGATTTCATGAAAGGGTTAGTGCAGAATTTTTTCGTGACTGATCTGGATAAATTATTTGGCTTTAATGTTACCACTGAGGTACAGCTGATATTGATATTTATAGTTGACGAAAAAAAATGAAAACGCAACAACATCGACCACAGGGAAGGAATCGTCCATGGTTTTGAGAGACAGCAATAAAGCGAATACATAAACGCATAGATTATATTGTTTTGAATTAAAAACCTTAAATTGATTGGAATACAAAATACAGTAATGGATGGAGCTGATCTTTCAAAATTTGTATTTCTTCACCTTTTCTCTTGTTCCATTTTAATAAAATGCTCATTTTCATAAAAGTCAGAAGATTTTGTAATCTTTCAATCTATCAGCATGACCAAACACTGATTACTCTGGAGTTGTGAGGTTTCTTTTATATCTTTTCTTTTTTGGAAAACATTTTTGCCAGCATGATGCTTGTAAGCATTTCCTATTCGATTTTTGTTTTAATGACATACCATTTTCATTTACACTATTTATATCAAAGAGGCTGAGCAGAGTGTTCATCCCATCCGTCATATTAGAAATTCAAAAACTGAAGGTCTAAAGGTTTATGATTTTTCCGTGTTGCTGAAGCGGAAATCAATCTTCGAAAAAATATTTTACGGAAATTTTTTTTCTTAGAAATTGTTTGCAAGTATGCAGTTATACTGTACAATTTGTCTAGCTTGTTCAATTCCTTGAGACGGTTGTCGGTATTGCTCTTACTCCTGAATATTATTTTTTAATACTATTACATAATTTAATTTTTATGATACAATTAATTTAAAATCTATGTTTTTCCGTGTTAAACAGGAAGTTTTTTTCAACCAGGAAGCCTAAGCAATTAAATCATCGGTAGCAGCGATTATCCTAAAAATCTGTTCCCGTATTTTTCTTGCCATGTAACTTGTACATCTATTTTAACTTTTCTATTGTTTCCTTTAATAAAATCGGATATTTCATGTCGAAATCCTGCAATTAAAAACGAATCGATTTTGAGCAGGGGAATAAATTATCGTAACGTAACGTATGCGGAATGGTCATACATGATATTATTAAGGAGATATCAGCGGGGAAAGCCATGCGGAAAAATATTGGGATATAAATCACGGAATGTATCTCGATAACTCGATAGCACATCTTTAAGCGCTCTATGGGGGGTCCGTATTTCACGAATCGTAAAACGCTTTTTTGGTAAAATCTGGGATTTTTCATTCATTTCGAAACATCAGGGTGTATTCGAAAATTTTTATTTCATTCACTAAATAGAGTTCGTAGCTTTTTTAAATTCATTTAAAAAATTGAATTCAGCTTGTGAGTACTTACTTATTTGTTAATTATTTCAGTATTTTGCCTTATTGCTTCTACAAAAATTTTTAAATAATTCATGCTCATTTTCCACGCAGTGATTAAATTTATTTTAATTTTACTCAACAGAATATGAGAAATAAAAATGATGCAGAGTTCAAATTAGGCCTTGTTGTTGGTTGTTCGTAGTGCCTCACTATTTCCATACGTCTGAAATTGTTATATAAAATTCAAGAGTCAATTGCATTAATTGCAAAAATTATTAATTGCTAATTCATAGGCATGCACCAACTTCAAAAGGTGAAAAAAAAATTATACAAAATATATTTTGCAACCTTTTTTGAAAAAATTTTTTTTTGAATTTTTTTGAAATTTTGTTACTTATCATTCTAAAAAAAATTACGAAATCACTTTACGAATTCAGAAAAATGGAAAAAAAGCATTTGCTGTGAATTTTGAGCGAGGAAAATTTTTTCTGTAAAAGTGATGTGGAAGATGAAATCCAAAGTCAAATTTTAAAGTCAACGAATTCGTTGTGAACAATTCCTGAATTTTAAAGTCAACGAATTCGTTGTGAACAATTCCTGAATTTTAAAGTCAACGGATTCGTTGTGAACAATTCCTGAATTTTAAAGTCAACGAATTCGTTGTGAACAATTCCTGAATTTTAAAGTCAACGAATTCGTTGTGAACAATTCTCGGTTCAGATGAATAAGAAAATTTTCGGGTTGTATTAACTCAGCAATTTCTAGAGATAAGCACATATGTACCCAACAAAAACAATGTAAACATTTTTTTTTTCACTCAAGATATTGATCATTTCGTTAATTGCAAATAAAAAAATGAATATCCCAATTGAAAAATTGATTTATTACTCGAAATTCGCTTGAAATATATTGAAATTTATTCTTTGTGTATGTAAATTAATTGAATGTATATGGACGTTAGCGTTGAAAAATTCACGGACTTTTGTCTGTCGAGGATGCGCGTAAGGTACGGTTGAGATAAGCTTCACAGATTTTCGTTTTCATTCAGATTTCCTTCCCATTGGAACCGGTATTTTATTCAGGGGATTATAAATATTATCATTTTGATCAATACGTTTAGGTAAATCCCGAAAATTTCTAATTCTCAGTTAGCTACCACTCCCAAACATTCCGACTTCATTTTTTTTTCTGCAAATTGATCGAATTTTCGCACTCCATTGCTTTTTATTGAAATTCATATTTCGACAAAGGAAACCTCACAAATTTCTGATTTTCAAGTTATTAAATTAAAATCTTCCAAAACACTGCTTGAACTTTATTCTACAAAAATTTCAAACTATGCGTTATAACTAATGTTTAAAATCTTTCCATAGTTTTCTAAAAAATGATAAAAAGCTTTCACTTTGCTTATTTGATGTAATTTTCGTTTAAAATTCTCAAATCGAAGTTTCATCGTTAAAACTGATTTCTCCAACTCCATTTTCTCTTTAAAAAATACATTTTTTTCATAAATGCATTAAAATTGAACTTTCGGGTAGATTGCTGCTTTGCAGGTTGCAAAGCATTTGCTGTTTTAATTTCCGAATTTTGCATGCAATTGTCGAGTTTGATGGAAGTTGCACAAGATAATTGTGCTGTGGAAAATTACTACAATCAACAAATCAGATATCAGTGAAAAAGTTGCTTGATCGATTCAATTGATAAATTAATTTATTTTTCATAAAATTTTAATGTATTTCTAAACATTTTATTCAATGAAATTTTTGTCAATTATCATAATTCATCCCATTCAATGGGATTGTCCAGGAATGTTCATCGAAGATTCAATTTCGTAATATTTTGAGTAGGTCTTTTAAATACAAATCCGTTCTCATGCTTTATGATGATGATGGTGATCGAGCAATATCACCTGTAAAATGCTTCAGGCTCTGTGCAGCATCGAATATTTGAATAATGATTTGAAGATGATCGAGGGTCACAAGTGATCAACCTCAGAACAAGGATAATCTATTTTACCACCAAAAAAGCGCTTTGAATTTCTACATGAACTTCATTCACATCGCCTTCATCTCGTTCAAGCTTCATGTGCTCAACCTTTGGAAAAGCAGAAATTTCAGGCTGAGCAATATCCATCCTTCCTCATCTGTTCCTAAGTCATTATCCAACGATTCATGTGTTCGCCCAACATGTGCAAGCCGAAACTTTCAATCACATCTGATCCCACCACCTTCTTTGAACTGTTGTTCCGATCGAGAAATTCACATTAAAAAAGGTAGTTCTCGATAATTAATAAGTCTATGCATGAGATCAGTAGGTACATCGTCATAATGTATTCAGGCGATCATATCATCAGAAGACCTTTAACATTTATGTACAAACCACGTGGAAAACTCCACGGTGTAATTATCGATCTGTTCCAGCAACAACTGAGCAATGCATCCGATACACTTACCACGCGATATTTCCGAGCATATCACCAATGTTTTAATATTCCTTCCAGTATGTGAAAAAAGTCAAGGTATTCCTTACATATCACCTAACCCATTCCAATTTCGAATTTGTATAACTCAGTGACAAAATGTACAACAGAACCAAAAATGCCAATTCCATTGTTTAATAGAAAGAAATATATTTTCTTTTTCTACAACCACTCTTATTTGCCTTTTTTTAAAAAATAAACTTGGTATTATGCATTTTCTTGAAAAAGAACAACCATTAATGCCGTTCTCTTACTACACTAAACTCACGTCAATTCGGTATAAATCAAAAACATGGATTAAAAAACTTTGATTCTTACAGCGCTTATATCACCGTAAAATCCAATAAAAATCAAGATTTATGAAAAAAGCACGATAACTGGTTAGAACTTGAACTATGTTGACATTTTAAAAGATTACAACATGAAATCGATCAAGCACCTATGATATTCTCTTTGTACATATCACCCAGGTAACAGGTAACCATGAAATTTATAAACCAGATTTCCTCGCATCAAACAAAATGACCTGCAATTTACAAAAACCAATAATCCTTATATATTTATATATGTACCATTCATAAACATCAATACCAAACTCTTTGTACAATGCGTAAACATTACAGGGCACAATATCATATTATCCATACAAAAGTCAATATAGAGATGGACAGATTTGAAGAGAGCAAATGTTAGCAAAGATAAAGATGAAAATAAACGCGCAAATGAAAACCAAGTAGGTAAATACTAACACGCCATGAAAATCAAACAAAGCAACAGAGAGTTAACAAGAAACAGATACAATGGAAGAACCGGAAGTACCATCATTTTCATTTCGCGAAATTATTTAGCAGTAATGACTCAGGAAAGTGCCTATAAATTCGCACAAATGATATGAACAGAAATGAGGAAACAACGAAACTTTTAACCGAAAAATCATAATTAACCAGATAATCCACAAATAATGTAAAAAGAACAGCTCATTATGTAACACTACCCGATTCCTCTTTCAATCGAATTACGTTGTATTTTAAAGCTGTTTAATTCCATTAATGCACATCACCTATGTGGAATTAAAAAGTTCTGCAATGGTCTACATTAAAATACCTATTGAAATTTAAGAAAGCAAGGTACCACAGCCGAGTTATAAAGTGGAGTTCATTTTTTACACACAAAAGTTCACAAAACTATATTCGTACCAAACTTAACCAAAACCATTACACATCTAACTTCTTCTACTGGAAAACAATGGAAGTTATAACTTATGCCGAAATCAAAATGCCAATGACTGAGAAAAATGAGAACTTCCGTGCTCTTTGAGCCAAAGTAGCTACAGTGTAAGAGATAAAAAGACGAAAAGAGGGTGGAGACCGGCGACCGATAACATAATATCAAAGAGATCGCATGCCACAAAGTTAGAAAGAACTGAGAGAAAAATTAAAACAAAGAACGAAAACCCTCTCCATAATGAATTACGTTAATTTTTGAAAAAACGAAGAGACCTGAAATTTTTAAAATTGAAAAAGCCTAACAGTCGAATTCCATTTAGAAGTTTTGGAATTCAACGTTGCATTCAGAAATACAAAATCATGAATCAGCATCAAATACATCCACTCATCAAACTTATGATGATACCAGTGCAACGTGACGGAATAGAGAAATTCGAGCATATTTTTATAAGTCCAATACGTTGGGAACTTTCCAGAAAAAAATCATTGCAAGACTCAAGGTTATCGAGCCCTGAATCATTGAAATCAGACCTTAACGAGATAAAATACCGCAAAATACATAGAACCACCGCCGTCCAGATGATCAGGTAGCAACAAGCCAACGGAAAGAAAAAAGTTATTGAGCTCCTTTTTTCTTTACTAGATCCTCCCAGAATTGAAAAAGTTAGATCCAATGGATAAAGATATAATGCATTTTGGCATGGTTGCAGACAATAATGAAAATACGAAGCAATCCGGTTTTTCTTCTGTACTCTGTGTTCAAAATTTAGAAAAGCGATTTTTATTTACTTGTAAACTTGCAAGAAATTATGCCGTAGAATTTAATCATGAAATCAGGTCAATTTTTGCAGCACTCGTTTTTGATGCAATCATGTTTTGTAACAATGTCAAACTTTCTGGGCCAAAGTGCAACTCGGTACAAAAGAAAAGCACTCACAAATTGTGCTGAAAATATCAGGATCTCATCAGCATTATTTAAAACTGGCCAGAAGAATCGGATGTTGAATGTGATAGATCAGAAAATTTTCAAAAAAATGAACCAGTTAAACCGATAAAATCTTTTAATCGAAGAAAAAAGAGGAATGACAACGCCTATTTAGTTAAAAAATTAAAAACTTTTCGATAAATTTCTGTCTTGAAATGATCATTTACCAACAGTATCGATTTCACCGACATTAACACGATTAGGATCAACTGCACCTTTGAAACCCAAACACGCACTGTCAACAATCAATTTGTTTCCTTTATTACCCTTCTTTTTGCGCTTTCCACCACCGGTTAATATCGGTTGGGAGGTAGAATTATCGTATTTATTGTTCACCACAGCGGTACATAATGTATCTGCTGCTTGTGCAGGATGAGTTAAATCCTGAAAAACAAAAATTATAAATAACAACGAAAAAGCATACATCAAGTACAAATCAATCCCTTTTGAGAAATGAAAGAAATCCAGATAAATTCATTTCAAGTGAATTTAAACTCACATCCTTATTAACAGGTTCTCTCTTCTGACGTGAATGAGAACGCCTTTCCAAAAACTCTCGTATTAATTCCTTCACTAAGCGGTTCTCGCCCAAATAACCAATTATGTAGTCCTCTACCTAAATGCAAAAATTTTCATGTCTTAATATCCGTTAAAAAGTTTGCATGCTTGGAGAAATTACAGTACACCACGTATGATTATTTATACAACAGAAAAATTCGACACCTAAAGAGGACTGAGAGTTAAGTGTCTACAATAAACAAAGGATCGTATCAATGAAAAAATCGGGTCATACTTCATTTGGATTGTCGACGCCTTCAATGAAAGCAGCGAAAACATCAGCGTCTACTTGTGGGTTGAGCTGTTTTACTCGATTTATCATCCAGCTAGCTAGAGCATTATCACTACTTGCAACAGACTGCTTGAATATTTTCTTCACTGCCTGAAAAGAGGTACTTTTGAAAATCTTGATTCTTAGAACAAGTTAGTATAAAAGTGCAGTTAAAAAAATCCTTATTTCCCTTGTTTTTAAAACATCGGAAGTTTAAGAAACCTGAAATAGTAAATAAAAGTGATACTGCAACATACTTTGTGTTCCGCAGTTCCTCGTCCCAACTTATTCGACTTATTTTCATATAGCAAATTTCTGAAAAGGCTTGCATTCGATAATAGAGTTGGTCGAAATGAAGAAAGAAGAATCTAGAGCATAAAAATGCAGATTTTCTACAGTAACGAACTTGTTGGTTTTAGTTCCCTCCGAAAGCAACGGATCATCCCAAATTCCCTTTGCGGCGGGTATTTCATTTACGCCTTTGGCACCACCCCATGAAACCTGTCGTGAAGATATTGCCATAGCATCAATTATAGGCTAAAAATAAGCAAAACACGTATGTATATGTGATCTTGACGGTTCTTTAATTGACGATTCTTATTTAAAAAACGTTAAGAGCACGTTTATATCATTAGATGACGTTGATTTATTGCTTCAACATGTTTAGTCCGAATTCATTTGATTTCGCTACCCATGTTTAATCATTTTTGACAAACTCTCCGAAACTTCTTTTTTTTGTAATTCCCCCAGTTTACATTTGCTTCAATTTAATACATCAAAAACCTTTCGCGTGAGTCAGTAATTAAATAAATCACTGAAGATGTATGCAAACCTTAGAGTCTTGCCTCCATTTAAGTTTTTGCGTAGCAGAACTCCAAACTCCTGTACGCAATGCTTCACCAACGTCTTTCCAATCTGCTAAACCATTTGTTTGCTGCTGTTTTTTTTGCTTCATTTCCGCAATCATCTGTCGCTCTTCCTCTTGTTGTATATCCAACAGACTTGGTTCACTTCGGTCGATCGTCCCGTTATTTGTAACATCGATCCATGGAGCGGCTAAAAAATTTTTTTAAAAAGTTACGTACACAGTTAGTAGAAGTACACCAAATCAGTGGATGTATTTGCAAAAGAAAACAGACACACTTTTTGGTGGTGCCAGCTTCTCTTCTCCACTTCTACATGTTGCTTGCGAAGAATATCGCCAACTAGCGGATTTATTTTCTGATCCTTTTTGTCTTGACAAAGGTGTGAATTCTTCGGTAACAACAAATTCTTTCGAAGCATTCTGAAACGTTAAAGTCTAAATATTAACACTGGCACTGTAAGATCCAATCTGAAAACAAAACTTACATGAGGGATATGGCCACAGTTACGGATAATCTGTTTAACAACATTAAAGAAGTCGCTCAATGTACTGTTCTATTTCTTACAAACTTCAGGTGTTTTTCATTAAAATGTTGATGACTTTCGAAAACTTTTAATACACTTTATCATTTATCAAGCAAAATCTTAAATGGAAAATTGAAATAGTGCAACTTCAGCTTCTTCCAAAAAAATTATGCTGACTGAATATATTGAACAATATTCCATTTTAAACTTAATACACTACCACTTTATTTGATTTTATTGATGGCTTATGAAGTAAATTTTCTTTTTCACGCGCATTTACCGAAATGGACAATTGTTGTTGCTGTCGTTTTTTCTCACCGGATACCTTACGTGCTGTTTCTTCAGCTTTCTCCTGTACTCTCTTTAGTTCTTCTTTTTTTATGAGCATTTCCGCTTCTTCTTTTAGTTTCTGTTGTTTCCTTTTTTCCTCCATCTAAAATACGACACGATCTTTCCACATTAATCTTGTTTTCGCATACCCCTTAAAAAAAAGTTTTTCAAACACCATACTCGTCTTGTTTCAGCTATTGCCTTTTCCACTTCTTCCTTTTTTACTCTCTCCATTTCTTCTGCCAACCGTTTCTTTTCAGCTTCTATTTCACGCTCTCGTGCAGCTGACCGCTCTTTTTCTTCCGCTGCTAACTGGGCTAATTCTTCCTAAAACGGTAAAACCATCGAAGAAAAACGGTAAACTAATTCGATAAAAAAAACGGACAGTAACATGATACATCACTACATGACTTTCACCAATTTTTCAGGGTGGTACTGCATATATAATACTTGAAAAATTTCCATCAGTTCTCACAGAAACTAAGAGGCTGACAGGATGGTGGAACCAACTTACTTGAGCTTTTTGAAGTTGTAGTTCTTTTTCCGTAATTCTTCGTTCTCGTGCAAGCCTTTCTACCTCCTCTTTTAACAGAGCTTCTCGCATCTCTTTCAGTTGTCTTTCCTGTTTAGCTATGCGATGCTGCTCTTCTTCTAACTTCTAGAAACGAAACGTGGCAAGGATGCTTAAGATGTACAATGCAATTCTTCTGTGATCTGATCTTACTTACGACGAACACCACATTTTTGAGAATAGAAAAAAAGATACACGAAGAGATAAATATATTATTTTCATGTACAGTGTGAAAACTGGTACCGACCTGACGTTCTTTCTTGACTTTTGCCGCTTCAATAAGGGATACATTATAATCTCGACTCCATATATTATTGCTACAACAACGCACTATGACTATTAACATAATATTGACGAACTTCCAGAATATCCACACGATTTTATGATTAACCATTGAAAAAATATTTCAATTACAAATCATAAAACATTCAAGAAATGAAAATCCTTACCTTACTTCCTGAGTTTGCTGCAAAGGTAACTGCATCACCGGTGCTTGAAAATGCTTCAATTTAAATGGTGACTCCTCACCATTCATAGCGATTAAATCCCCTAAAGTTGTAAAAGTGCTATCCGGATTTTGTCCATGTCGTACACGTAACTCTGATGTGAAATATCCCAATTTATACCAAGCCTGAAATTCCCCATTACAGGAATTCCATTTCTCATATATGATCCACTTATTTTTTCACTCCTCTGTAAAATTCGATATAACACATGCCTGCATATGAATCGTTGGAAATGGACCTTGAACGGCATTTTTCGGATCCACATAATACCATTCATCGACATAGTCACTCCTTGAAGTTAATCCCATTGAAACGGATTGACCAAGTAAAGTTACATCATCCGCATACTGAAAAATCATGGCATCAAAACGTATGTCAATCCTGATCCAATACTTGGACTATTGAAACGGATTGATGAAATAAAGTTTAGATGTTAATCGTATCGAAGCTTACGATGACTGGTGCTACCAATCTTTTGCATTAACACAAGTACATAAGTATACAGACATGATTGACATCTAAATTCGTCTAAGTGAAAATGCTTCCTTGTGCCGTCTATTCGACTTAAGCACGAAGCTCATCTGTTCTGCATTTCACTACTACTTAGAAGTTATATCTTAATCATTTTCAACGAAATTAAAATGTACAATATTGAATATATGAAAATCAACAAGACAACACTGCGTTATGCAAAAATAAAAATAAAAAATAACTGACTTACAGAATAGAAATTCGATATTAAAACCAAAAACTTATCATACATTTTGCTGAAACGGATTGTTTACAACAGCAGTTGTCGAAGTTACGGGTGCAGACTGTTCTGGTGAAGCTACGGTACTACCGGGATTCTGAAACAGTAGAGTTTCAGAGAAGCAAAAAAAAAAATGAAAAAAGCGATATATCATTACATTCATCGCTGTTAGCCTTATAACACGCTCTCAAAAAGAGTCCGTGAACTATTTTATTTGAGTTTTCCTAGAACTCGAAGCACAAAGCTTCAGCAACTTTTAAATGTTTATTATGGACTTGCCCATAACTTCTAGTTTATAAACCCTGCAAAAGCATGGAATATCCAAAACGATAATCACTGCTACTGGTATTTATCATATCAACAGCAGTTTTGAACACTTTGACAGTTTAAACAAAACTCATGGGGTTCAAATTGTGATTAATTTACACGCAATGCTTGACCTTTACAAACTGCTTCGAGATTCTGCCCGACTGTGTCTGCTTCAAACTACTAGATAACACAGACCAAGCATTTGGGACAGTAAGTGAAACAGGTGGAGGTAACGCTGGCTCTTTCTCTTCTTGGTGTGATCTCTGTCTGAAAATATAACTTATCCTCTACGTCAAAAACTATCATTTCTTCTCAAAGTATCGTAATATCATTCAAATTAGAAAAATTTTTCATATCACAGAAAAAATCAAAATCTTATAATCATTTTAATATTAGAAAAAAAAATTAGTGAAACCTTTCCAGAATACCCACTGCTACATTTGATGCAGGTTTTTGCATTAAATCCAAAGAAGTCGCCATTCGTTGAGCGATTGCCGCTGCTTGAAACTGGCCACTGTCATCAAAGGAACCAGTTTCTTCTAGATTTGAGCTATCTCCTCTGAAATTAATAAAAAGTTAAAATATTCAAAACAACTGCAGTCATTATTAATCTTCAAAGCGATAAAATAACCTCTCCTGATCATCACTCATCCACTCAGGTAACTGTGATTGACTAGTAAATTCGACGCCCGCTGCTGGTTGCTGCATTGCATTCGTATTGGCATGCAGTCTCTTGCTCCACGGTGCAGCGGCTCGCCCTACCTGGGTCCAACCGCTATTCAGAGGCGCAGGAGAATCGTCACCGGCATTCCCAAACGAAGGATTTGATGCATCATCAGAAGTGCTTCGAAGACGCTGTCTCGGACGATCACGCGGGTCTCGAGGATTATATAAACCTTGGGCTCTTGCATTGAATGGTTGCGTGGTACCACTTCCCCGACCAAAACCGGCCATACCGCCACGATTATTTCGATTACCACCTACACAGGCAACAGATTTACAGAAGTAATGAAAGATTGCTGTAGACTAATGAGCAGAAATCCATATATTACAAAGCAACAGCAGAGCTGTCAGTAAGTCGGTAAACTAACTATATCGTCCAATTAGAGCTGGTTCAGATGTAGTAGCACTTGTTTGCGTGATACCACGGCCACGATATGAACTTCCAAATGAAGAACGTCCGAATTGTAAGTTTCCCCTTCCGAAACCACTATCCCCCCCACCTATAAAAAAGCGATTACAATAGACACAAATATTTTTTGCTTAAACCGGAATTTCATTGATTTACGGAAACGAGGACCTATTTCAACTAGCCCAATCCCTCCGACAAAATAAGTATTTAGGTAAAAAGATTAAATATGAGAAACTAAAACTTACTCAATCCTACAAAGTCATGTGATAAGAAAACCTGAAGGAAGAAAAATCTTCTTAAGTAATAAGGCTGTATACCAGCAGCAGGTATCCAAGACGGTGAAAATGATCGGTTTTCCTGGCCTGTTCTCAACAGCAATGGAATATTAGGACCACCAATCATTCCACCAGAAGCAATAGTTGCTCGATCCGCATGGCTTAGTAAACTCATTGCCTTGCTCGAATTTATGTTGTGTTGCAGCCGCTAAAATGATATGGCAAAAATTATGCCCTAATCTTTTCGAAAAGGAGAATCATTGTATTGTTTTACAATTAGTATTTGGTTTACTTATTACCGTTTCAGTATCAGAAAGTGGCGTTAATACGATTGGTTTCTGAACAGCAGATACATAAAAAGGACATTCTTCCAGACCATCTGGAGGACGCACATCTTTGGAAAGAAGAGCAAGTAGATCCTCACGACCATAACGATTTTTTACGAAAATTGGATCCGCTACTGGATAATCAACTGTTGGCTGCAAGCAGATAATATTACTGTTGAAAAATTGCAATAAAAAATTAGTCGACAAAAAGCAGAAAAACTATTAGATTTTAACAAGAAACCTGCAAAAATTATAATTGCTTTATTACTCTCAAGAAATCACATATTTCTATATTTCAAATGACCAAGCACTGTACGTTATTCACCTAACTCATTAAACTTCTAACCACCCTTAGGTAAAAAAAAAAACGAATTCTTACATAATTCCTTTGGCATAACAATATTAAGTTTATTAAAATTATCAACTGTTACCATTCTAGTCCAGTCATGAGTAAAGATGACTTTTACAAGCACATGGTCAGCAAAAAGGGTAACTTAAGTGAAGATCACTGAAGCTCATTATGAAATGGAGTGGCAGGATAACAATTTTAACAAAATTCTGAAGCTTTGAAACACACATTTTCAGCAGTAAACTGCGGTTCTGGACGAATACTGTTATTATTTCCTCCTCCAGCCGATACGGATGTAGTAACAGGACGCATCCTAAAATAAAAAAAGTAGAAGGCTAAACATGCGCAATAAAATAATCGCATCAGACATGTCACATTGTCTGGTTGGCACACTGAGTTGCCTTTGACAATCGTATGATATTGATTATTAGATGCAGATACTCTGTTTCCTACTTACGCATATTTCACAGTAGCGAATTACTGACCATGACGGATTGAAATTTAATTGGTTTGATTCAGCAGCAACGACCGTGGTAGACATTTCAGTGTGTTGGCTTTGGTATCAAAAGCAGCAGCGGTAGCAGAAAACCTAAAAAGTGATCCTTTACCCTAAATAATAACGACGATATTTGACGTCGCTTCAAGAAAGTCCTGTGTTTCTCGATACAATTAACATTTCACGGGACGTGAATTCTAAATTTTACACTAAAACCTGGGTAACTAAATATTAAATTGTTCATGAATATCACCGTCCCTTATCGATATTCCCTTGAATTTATTGCTTTCCATAATTGCGTACATTTTGACTAAAATACGTTCATTACATAAGTGTAATGTAAACATCCACATGGAGAGACGCAACATGCAGACACAAATGTACATAAACATGCGCAACAAACAACTATTTCGTTTTGCAAAGGAGATATAAATACGCAGAAAAGCATGATTTTTCCGTCCATTATCTCATCAAAGTTTTTAAATTGGATTCTAGCTTTACACTTTATTAATCAACCTCTACAAAAAAGCATCCCGAATAGATCACACAACTGAATGCTACAATCCTAAGTGGAAAATTTTTTCAAAGAAAAATGAAACACCAGCTGCTTTTCGATTGCAAAATATAAACACAAGCGAGAAGCATCAAGAAAAGTGTGATAGCCGATTGATATCCTGCGGTTAGTCTTTTCGTAATCAGCAAATACATATTTAGCGAAATGATATATGAATATCGCTCTTACAACACTTCACAATCACTTTGTTTTTATAAACGGGTTTTCAACATTAATACAGATATTAACAACTGGTATAAAAAAACTTTTGCAGTTTTAATGTTACCGAAATCCTTGACAATTATTTGCAAACACAACAGATATTTGCTCGATATAGTTCTTCCAGTGAAACAATATAAAGATGCCTAAATTATTGTAGTTTTCGTATTTTAATATCACAAATGTTAAGTGTTATTACTACCTGAACAACTAAATCTTCACAAGCATGACAGTAAGCTTTGACGTCATATTATGCAATTGACAAACTTCTACCATTTGTACATTATAACTACATCATATTCAATTGAGAACTCGTATTAAGGTATTACTCCTCACGTGACAACGACGTAGACAATTACAACTCACACGCACCCTTCGCACACAACCACCCTTTTTCGTGTGCGTGTGTCAACAACAGGCTCACTTTATCACCAGATTTTAGCCTGTGTGCTACGATGTTCATGTCGAAATGATTGGTGTATCCCAGTCATCGGACGACATTTTCACCAGTCTATCATCCCCATTCTTTAAATTGAGTTAATCCGATTTACCGGATTGTAATGATCACCGGCAGACAATTATCCTCGTGTAAATTTGTTGATCGGCCTAGGTATTACGATCATTTCATTTACCCTACAGAATCCAGAGAAACTGGAACCTTGTTATTTTGGTGTTTTTGATGGTTGTTGTTTTTGTTATGAATTAGCTGTTCAGGGGTAATACCTGTTTCAGAGTGATTGATTATTTTTGCTGCTTCCAATATGGTCATAAAAAAAAATTTATGGCGATTATTGATGAGATCAGAAAATTGCAATCAAATGAAAATCTCGACGAACTGTTCTGCTTGGATCAAATGCACACAGTAAGGTTACATAAATGGTAACTGATATAAAGACAAGATAAAAAGAGAGCGGTAGTGGATTGTTTATTTGTAGTGTGACTACTATAAAGTAAATGGCACAGAATTAATGTATTTCATTGATAATTGAAGTTGTTATCAGTTTTGACTAATATTATGCGGCTTTATCTAATGCAAACAAGTGTTGTAATTCATTTATTAAATTTTAGTATGAGTAGCATACGAGTAGAATACAGTGTGTTTTAAATACGACTGTAGAATTGCTTAGACAGCAGGCGCATTTGTTCTAGGACTGAGAGATTGACAGGAAAAACAATTTACGTATCGGGCCCAGTGCACTTTTTTTTCTTATATTTTTATGTACGAAAGCAGTTAAAATTTTTCCCATAATTCACTGACTGCATAATTTTTTTGATTGCAATGGCACATGAAGAATATGTTGCAGAACTACAGCGGAAGCGCAGCAGGTCGATGGCACTAGCAACGTTGATGTGGAACGTCTCTTCTCAAGAAGTGATATTCAGAGTTTATTGAAACGTCTTACGGGGTTAAATCTTATGGGAAAATTATTCAGTAGTCGACAAATCACTCAGCCTAAACGAGCGCATTATGCTTTAATGACGGATGAAGCATACCAGAAAGTGACTTATTTTACGAAATTCTTTTATGATTTGTAAATGTTTTTCTTTAAATTATCTAATGTCGTACAACGTCCAATAATCAGTGTTTAATTCCTCAACAGTTTTCTTATATTTTGGGTAAAGGTTTATTTATATTGGAAATTGGTTTTCATATACTGAAATTTTAGACAGTGAAAAGCATGGAGGAAATAGGAGTGAATTTTCTACAGTTTGTGCCAGTGCTAGAACCACGTAGTAGTACTCCAGTTATTCTATCCAGTGATCCAGAAATCAGTGACTTTGATAGCAGTAAATATGTTTTCACCGACATTTCGTTTGGCCTTGGAGTTCAGGTTAAAACATTTCTTTTGCTTTTGTTTTTTTAATAGTTTAATTTTTTCATCATGAAACTAGTTTTGTTGCAGATACGTTCAGTTGTTGTACGTGAGACAGATGGTACATTGCGAAGTGCAACACCAGAAGAACAAGGTCGAATGACAAGGGTTTACAAGAGTCATCCTTATCGACCAGTACGTGAACCACCGCTATTCAAAGATCCATATTTGCAGGTTTAATTTTTGTTACTGTTTAAAATTTTGTACAGTGTGATTCAGCTGACCTAAAAGGTATTAAAAGGTAATATTTCTTGAGATGGCATTGGATAGAGATGATCACGAATATGTTCTCGATTGGGCTTGCCATTATTATCTGCCAAATGACCCCGTTTTTATCGAGGTTAGCTTAAATTGCATCGTTCAAATGCCTAATCGTATCATGTTCATACCGATAATGACAACACTGCGCAATAGAGACTTATTTTCATATTTCTGTATATACAAAGCGCATGTTTGGACGAAGTTTTTTTTTTTAATATTTTGTTTAAAATGCTGTTGGAATGAAATTGATGGAAGAAGTTACCAAAAAAAGGAATGGAAGATAAGTTCAGAGTACGTGCAAACTTAATGTTATTTTTAAGGTTTCTGTCTTGTGAAAACCATAGAAATCCTCATCGAATTTCAGCTTTGTCACTTAATATTTAATCGCACATTAAACGAAAATAAATTTGCAAATCTGCATTCAACCAGGCATTTTGGTCCATTCGTGTTCTACCTTGTATTAAATAACAAAGTCGCTCCTCTGATGCATTATTATGCAGCGGAGAAAAGGCATGTTTTTTTTTTCATTTTAGGACATTACTTTTATAGAACATTGCTTGACTTCTTTTCCTTGAGTTTTAGGATTGAGGATGCCGCAGATTTAGTGCGTTTAATTAAAGCAGTTTCTCCAGATGAATCATGGAATTGTCAGATGAAGGATGCAGATGATTTGGAAGTGTTAAAGGTATCAGCGATATACAGTTCACATTTTCAAAACTCTTGGTTTTCTCTTTATGTTCTTATTTTTTTTGCAAATGTCTTATTTTTTAGCAGTACGCGAAAGAAAATATGGATCAGGAATCTGTTATACATGATTTGTTAAGGGCATTGGAAAATAAACCAGGCAAAATTAAGCCAGTTAGAAGTGAACATACAGGAGGGACGAAAAGCGAAAAAATGGTAAAGTATTGGAATTTTGTTTCTACTCATTTTTTTCGAAACCACCTTTGCTGAAGGACATGAACTTCATTTAACTTTTGGTGAGAAACTATCATATATCTAAATTTTTACAGTATACTTCGCCAATGGATAAGGAAAGTTTTGCGAGTACAAAAGGACCACTTGGTGAAATAGCCGAAACCTATGATGTGCGTATAGTGCGAGGGTCATTTGAAGCTATTGAAAAGATGCAAAAGTTAGATGACAAATCACACAGGGGTAAAAAACGACGGAATAAAAATGATAAAAAAAATAAGACTTAAAATTGTCGAAAATATTAACATATTTGAAGTAAATTATGTTAAAAAAATGTGCTGTGCAAATAAAATCGAGATTACATGACTACAAAATTGTTGACAATTCATTACTACGTGTCGGGTATATGCATTTATTGGGCCATTCCGAAATAAATTGGCTTTACATTGTGAAGTAATGCATGTTGTCGAAGCAGTCGGTCATGCATAATTAATCTTTTCGTATTGTGGCTATACAACTTGGAAGTAATCGTTTGATGTTAAACATTCATTTAACGGCATGAGATGATATTCTGTTTCATTTAAAAAATTCAATTTGTATGAAAGAGGTCATTCTTTCGTTCGTTTATTAATTAAAAGCATTGAACAAATACAGGTGGCCGAAATTACGGCGTTTTGAATGCAGTGTCGCTTTTCATGTGTTTTCAGAAGAATGTCCAAATAGCGATTAATCTAAACGAACAATGTTTAAGTGCCAACAAAACTAAACACCTTGGCTATTTCATGTGGTCGATGGTGGCAATTGCTGGAAATTTAATTTTTACTTTCAGCTCGATTCACTTCATATTTAAAGCCAGCTCCTGAATTTGCAGCTCTTGAAACGAAATAAATCATTACTGATGAATCACTTAAGTTGTAATCGTTGTTTAACAAAATAAAAGTTAAATGAGCGGAAAAATATAAATTTAATATCAAACATTTTCAAGATTTGTTTCTTTATTTGCTGTTAAATGATAAAAATTCATCAAAAATTAAACTGTGGAGTAACACTTTGTATTCTTTCAATTCTGATTAAATAATATTCGGACAAATCCGCAAAAATACTAAAAATTCGTCTAATTGAATTCATCTAAGAAATTATACTGAAATATATTTTGGAAAAAAAGCAAGCGATCCGGTGAAATGCACCTTTCAAAGTTTCCAAGTGATTTTAACATCTGAAATTTCCGTAGGAAATGTACCTTAACTTCAGTTCATACTTCAATTTTAATTGCTTTTATTTCACTTCTCTCGCTTATTCATCCCACTTCTAGACTATTAAAAGTCAATTAATTTTTATAGTGTTGCAATAACAACTGTTTCAGCTGGCAATCAATCTTTGTTTTTAACTTCACCGCTTTTTTTATGTTTCCTTTTCACCAGCCATAACTATACAGCATTTTGTTTCCTAAATTTGGTTAAGATTTGCTGAGAAATCATTGCTATTTAAGTAATAAGTTGAGTCCTTATTTCGGCTTCTTCTCCATTGCAGCATTAATTAATACTGTTCAAGGAATGTCACCCAGGGAAGATACCGATAAATACCAAATAATCTAATTTCGAAATTGACACAAAATCCTACTTTTTGTCCTATTTTGCAATTCAATTAAATTGAATGTCATTCTGATTCTTCACTATACCGTATTCTTCCCAATCCCTTTTCACAAATTATCGACGGTCTTCTCGCCAAGTTTTTCTAGATATTTATAGAAGTCAAATTGATTAATTGCAAAATTTCTCCGGATTGTCCAATTCTTTGTACGTAATTTTGTCATTTCATGCCTAATTATTTACAAGTCTTTTTCCTGTTGCCCACAGTATTGTTTGCCGCATTCGTATTTAATTTTCTAATTTTTTTTTTCGCCTTAGTTGCATTCTTTTTTTCAAATTACAATTCTCATCTCTTTAATTGACAAAATTTCAAATAAAATTTTTTTTTGAGTGGAAATTAACAGACAATCGCTGATAAGGTTGATAATTTATGTTCTGCAGTAAACTGAAATTCCTCAAGTCAAATTATTTATTGAAATTTGACTGGATTACCGCTTCAGAAGGAAAAAAAATAAATTCAGTAATTTTTTCAATAAACTCGTGTAACCTCGAAAAACGAATTTTTCTCGAGAACAGCAAAATGAAAAATACCTTAAAAAATTCAAAAATTCCATAAAACAATTCATTTTGTTTTGTTTTTTTTCTTTTTCTGCTTGAATGAATGATTTTCTTGATTTAAATTAGCAAGAATCAAAGAAAAGACCATGTGTTTTTGTTGGGTTTGTGAGCGGTCGATTCTTAGCTCTGCTGTTGATCTCTTTGACCTCCATTGACCTCTTCTTATCGGATTTAATTAACGATAACAGCGTCTGCAGCAGCGTGTTGTTGTCATAAATCAACCACTACTACTCGGAAGAAAGGAATGGCAGGTACAGAAG
>JABVXS010000057.1:2657-65028 GCA_013365335.1 Madathamugadia hiepei
AGTCATATTACAATCACTGCATAGACTCTTCTTATCAGTCATATTACAATCACTGCATAGACTCTTCTTATCAGTCATATTACAATCACTGTATAGACTCTTCTTATCAGTCATATTACAATCACTGCATAGACTCTTCTTATCAGTCATATCACAATCACTGTATAGACTCTTCTTATCAGTCATATCACTAATAATCACAATCACTGTATAGACTTAATTACTATTTTGCACATCTGTTAAGGTTTAAAAGTTTTAAATAATTTTTGGAAATTTTGATTTTTTTCAAATTTAAGTAACATAGAAATGAATGAAATGCTCATAAATTTCTTCAAAATTTTTTATCCAAAAATTTGCAAAAAATTGATTTTTAATTTGTTTTTCACGCAGATTGGATGAAAAATATTTTCCAGTAATTTGAATAAAACTCATTTCATTATTCCTCCCTCTTACCTCTCATCTCTCATCTCTCATCTCTCTGTCTCTCTCTATCAGTCTACCATCTTTTTGCATTTATAATAAACAATGTATTTAACAGTACAAAATTCATGTGATCCTTCTGCCATGTTTGACAAAATTTTTTTCAGTGGAAAAGTTTGACATTGTTGTTATGAGACTGATTGGCACGCTTCACACTTACTGTAAAGTTAGTTCTTTTTTGAATAATTTTCAATTATTAAATTTTTTACAAACTTTAATGAACTTTCAACCGTTATTAACCACGCAACTGTATGAATAAATTTCAGGGAAATTTGAGTGAAATGGTTGGAAACGACTTAGAATGTCTCAGAGTTATCGTACTTCCTGTCCTACCCTGTTTGTTCTTTTGGCTCTTACTACCGTTCTTCTACGCCCAGATTTACCGTATCCGTTCAAATGGAGGAGTACGATCTCGTCCATTACCATGGACTACTTTATTCATTACTAAAATTGTAAATCTTTTGCAATATTTTTTTAGCCGACTATTACTGAACGAATTTAAGTTTTGAATTAAAGTGTGAAGAGAATCGGAAAACCGAAGATGAAAGGAGAACAGGAAGGAAGGAAGGATTGCTACAGTATGCCGTGTAAACTGTATATCGAATTATTTTAGATAATAATGGTTGGTTTAATAACAGGCTCGCTTGTAAGGCTTATTCTAAGCCAATATTATTATGAAAGTGGTGCTGATATATCACTCATTAACCTTTGCTACCAAACCGTTACGGTAGTTACTATGGTGAGTTTTGCATTACAATTCAATAACTGAACAACTCGCTCCGTGCTACCAAATTCAATTGAATTTAAAATTTAGACCGTTTTGATCTTTTCAGCTCGGCTTATTTTGGTGCACTTTAGTGGCACGAAAAAATGGAATGATTTCCTCCGGAATAGTACATGTTGCGTTCATTCTTTTTTCATTCTGTGGTTTTCCGGAGTACTCCTTCGGATTTCAAGCAATTCACAATTTATGGGTTCAAACTTTTCAATTTATTTTTGAAAAAATTAAAAATTCAAGCTAACTGCTATAGAGGTGAAATGACTGTTAACCAGTTGAGCTAAGAAATATGGAACCTTTGAACAAACAATGAATTATGCTTAAGTAAGCCAAGTGATCCAGGCTGAATATTTTTCAGTCAATGCAATATGTGGACAAGGCCCATCTCATCGTATATCAGGTGTGGTACCCATTAGTGGTCGTTCAGGCGCTATTGCTCTGTTTCGCCGATCGCCGTGAGCCATCCCTGATAAAGATCAGAAAACAACTGGTTTTTTTTTCATAATAAGATGAATGGAAATTCCAGGATTGACTCTACCCCGACATTGAGACTGATGAGTCTATAATTAACTGAGTAGGCTGATCCTTAGTTATTCATTTGAAAAGTAGTTTTGGGGTCCCTGAATCCGCTTTACTCGTCCACTCCTACTTAAAAATCGGTTTAGAGATTCGGAAATCTTATCGCTCTGATGGCTGGAATTCAATCAAGCTTTTGAAGCTTCATTTTCGATGCCACAGAAAATCAAACTTCTTTAGTAATGCCAGAGAAATGATTGAGAAACATGGCAGTAGAATACTTGAAAGCAACTATATTAATACTCAGGAGAGAATCTTTCCAGAATCTGTCGCCTGAACCGGACAGCTCATTCCTGAATTGTTTGTCGCTCTGGTGGTTCACGACAATTCAATTGCTCGGTGCTCGGAAAGCATTGGTTATTGAAGACTTATTTCAGCTTCATGAGGGTACCACTGCTAAATATTTGCACGTAAAATGGGAAGAGAAATGGAATCCTGCAGTCGAAGGTTTGCATTGAAAAATTTTCACAAAATATTCGTCGCAAACACAATTTTTCAAATTTACTAATTTTGTTTTGCATTTGTTCAATTTAAATTTTGTATTCAAATTAATGAGATTGCATTGACTTTGTTTAAGATTATCGTAGAAGGCAACAAACTTATCAGAACGAACTGCTAAACAACAACTCTCAAAGCCCCAGAAAGTTTGATTTTAATTTCAATGAAATTAACCTTGGAATTCGAATAAATTCAACGATCAGTTTTTAAGAAAAAAAGAACCGGAAGCACCATCAGTTGTGTGGCAATTATTTCAAATGTTTCGCTATGAAATTCTATCAGCAACAGCCATCAAACTGCTATCAGATGTAATACAACTTACTAATCCATTTTTCCTCAAGTAAGTGGTTTTCAAACTCTCAGCAATTTCCCGAATTAATTCTTAAAATTACTTCTCTTCTAAACGTTCGAAATCCGACAAACTTTGCATGATAAAGTCTAAAATAGAAACTTTCTTCGGCGAAGGATCCCTTTAGGATTCTGTGAATGCTCCCTTCAACAACGGCAGATAGTCTGATGAACCTAATTTAGAGTTCGCATCCTTCGGAAGTATCATCTGATCAATTTTCCTCGTTCTTCAATTTCTGCTCGAAATATTTGACCTTTTAGGTTACTACTGGAATACCTTTCATCTGAAGACCGTATCTTCACGGAAGGTTTAACCTATGTGATAGCAATGTTTGCCTGTGCTGAAATTCGTTCCTTCCTTCTCAATTATTACTTCCACCTCATGATGCGCGTGGGTGTCAAAATTCAATCTACACTCACTGCCGCTATTTATCAAAAGGTTGCACATTCCAACTGAAAAGCTTTTGCATTTCAAAGCATTAACTTAAATTTGAAATAAAGTCTATTCAAGAATCAAATTGAAGACTATACGGCTGTCGAATTCAGCCCGAAAAACGAGGACAGTTGGTGAAATTGTGAATCTAATGGCAATCGATGTAGAAAGATTCCAGGCGATTACGCCGATCATTCAACAATTCTGGTCATGTCCATTTCAGGTTGTCTTAATTATCACCACTTTCAGTCATTTCTCAATTTGACATCATCAAACTATTGATTAAGAAAGATGGTTCTGCTTTTCCAGGCTGACATTTGTTCGCACAAAAGGGCATGACAAACTTTGTTTTCAGATTACGATCGTCTTAATTTACCTTTTCTCAGTGATTGGAGCATCAGCTAGCTGTGTGGCCATTGTCATGCTTCTCTTCATACCAATGAATTTCATCACTTCAGTTATTATTAAGAAATGGCAGGTTTGGTTGATTTCATTTCTCTTTACAAACGAAACATAATGCATTGCGTTTCTTTTTGCTAATTTTTTGAAGAGCTTCTTTCAAATAACATTTTAGACTGAACTAATGAACTTGAAAGATGAAAGATTGAAATTTTGCAATGAAATATTAAATGGCATTAAAGTGGTGAAACTGTATGCCTGGGAACCAGCAATGGAAGAAGCTGTTGAGCGAATTCGACGCCGAGAGCTTCATCTGATTCGAAAAGTCGGCCTAACTAGGGCCATCATGGATACCTTCAACACCAGTTCACCATTTTTTGTTAGTTCCCAGCCTCATTAACTTTGAAGTACCAATTTGATTTGAAAATCTTTTAAGTCCTTCCTTTATGACTTCATTGAAATTTGAGCGATGTTAATACTTGAGCGCTCAGTAACTTTTACAGCCAAATAGAGCGGTGTCGTGACACTCTTCTCAATTCATCATTTCTTAAGACCTGAAATTCTCATCGTCCAAATTAGTGAGGATCTTTCCGTTCTACTATTGCAATTTTGACGATCGCCTGAGATATTAACAAAATGGAAGATTTTCAAGAAGTGCTTTACTGAACCATGCCTTATGATTGCTATGCTTCATTACATTATCAGATGATTTCAGGTTACAATATTGACATTTGCAGTGTTCACGTTGTCAAGTTCCTCTAATGTTCTCACTCCAGAAGTTGCATTTGTTTCACTAACTCTTTTCAATCAATTACGTTCACCAATGGCATTGATTGCATTTCTGATGAAGCAGACTGTTGAAGTGAGCCTCACTCTGTTGCAATTAATTCAGCATTTTTTAAATGCAAATTCGAAATTCTCAATGATTGTCGGTCAAAAATTACATCTCGCACTTTCCTTTATCTTTTAACCCTCAAAGTCACCATTTTTTTTTTTTTTGAAAGAAGGTAAAAACTAAATAAATAAACTTTAATTAATTTCAGGCAGCAGTGGGAAATGAACGATTGAAAAATTTTTTGCTGGCAGATGAACTGAATCCACTGACCATTGACCTCATCACTAACCAATATGGTTCCTTTCATTTCTATTTATTTTCACCTGAATGAGAGAAAAAATGAAGTGACCAAAGTGAAATGCCATTGCGTCAGCCATTACCATGTAATGCGATGACTACTGCTAACTTCATTTTTAGATTTTTTGAATCGAATGAATTTTCAGGTGCAGGAAATGCTGTAGAGATGAGAGATGCTCATCTAAGTTGGAATATTGGAGAATCGGAAAAAAAATTACAGGTCAACCATCTCGAGATACCAAAGAAGTCTCTCGTTGCTGTTGTTGGTGAAGTTGGCAGTGGCAAAAGTTCATTTCTTAGTGCCATTCTGGGTAATTACTTAAAAAGTTTCCGTCCTGCGTAAAATCTTCGTTAAATCCCATTTCAGTGCTTTCAAAAAAGCAGAAGTTAATATTTTGAAAGAAGCCTGCAATATCAATTGGCATAGTTTTTACTGCTTAGTTTTGCAACTTTTCAACTTCAATAATTTATCAGTGTTTGAAGATTGCATTGATTCCTGGAAAGTCAAAGTTGTGATTTGGAGGAACTGTAGAACTCATATCTGATGTGTCAAAAGGTTACTGATTCAATTCAGCTTTTGTTAAGCCTGAAAAGACCTACTTCAGGTGAGATGGAAAAAGTGAAAGGTTATATCGGTGTGTCTGGCAAAATGGCCACTGTTAGCCAACAAGCATGGATCCAGAATTCAAGCCTACGCGACAACATAATATTTGGCAAACAGTTCGACCGGAAATGCTACGATGAAATCATTGATGCATGTAGTTTGAAGAAAGACTTGGCAATACTAACGAACGGCGATGCTACTGAAATTGGTGAAAAAGTAAGAGAAATTCAATGACCGCTTTGAACCGTGCAAATGGCGAATGAACCTTCATCTTCACCTTTCAGGGAATCAATTTGTCAGGCGGACAGAAAGCCCGTGTAGCGCTTGCTCGAGCGATCTATCAGGACCGAGACATATATCTGTTGGATGACCCCTTATCAGCAGTTGACAGCCATGTCGGAAAGCACATTTTTGCAAAGGTTTTTATTCATTTCATTTGCTCTCTGTAAAACTACATTGCAAGTGAAGGCTTTCAAGTTATCCTAAATGTACAAGTATCTTGCTAGATTGATTGATTGATTTCATCTGGTGATTTCTCGGATTTTATTGACCAAAAAGTGGAAAAACTGCTTTCGGGAATAAAAAATCCCAGAGGTGACAGGAGGATCAGAAATGCGGGAAAGGACATCTGTGGAGATTCCGAGTGTCTCCTCCCCCCTCCCCCCCATTCGAACAGTAATCGAGAATCGCTGAATTTCTTTTAATATTTAAAGGTAATTGGTCCTAATGGATTATTGCGACATAAAACGAGAGTCTTGGTGACGAATAATTTGGCATATCTTCATGAAGTTGATGCTATCGCTTATTTTCAAGGTCATTTATTTAATTTTTAATTTGTGAAGACAGAAGACAATGAGAGGGCTGTTGCGTGCAAAGAAAGTTTAGTTAAGCACAACGATTCTTGCATTGCTTGACCTCGAAAAGTTCGTGTATCACTTTAAAATGCTTCAAAAATACGAAATAAACTTGAAAGAGTGTTCAACAGTGTTCAGATGGCAAGTTGGCGGCATTTGGTTCATACAAGAAATTGCTGGCAGAATCCGAGAGCTTTTCGAAATTCATCCGATCATGTCAGACTGAAAATGAAAAAGAGCAGGACTTGAAAGGAAAAAGTGAGACAAGTGATACGGATAACAGTTCGCCCTTGAATGCCTTTTTAAATTTTTATCAAATGAATTCATAGTTTTGTTGATTATTTTAAAACTATTTCATCCGAATAAGCGGTATGATTTGAAGAAGTGTGTTTCCAGCGCTGCGTGGTCGTACGTCAAAGCCATCAGTACCGCACTGCTTTCGTAAAAGTACACAATAGTTGCTAATTTAATTTTAAATTTGGATAGTAAAAGTGGAAAAGTTATTTCACTGATATTACACGAGAAATACTTAAATGGAATACTGGATAGTCAGACGAATGTTTAAATTTTTATTTCAGAATCCGAGGGATCGAAGACTAAGAATGTAAACAGTGAAAGTCCCATTGGGTAGAGTCGTCGAGTTTTGTTACTTTTTCCACTGAAATAGTACAATAAAATTTGATTGAAATTTTATGCATTGAAGCTAATGAATCTAGCTCACAGTCATTTTGCCCAAAAATTCAATGATTTCTTGATCCACTGGAATTGATGATAAAAGATTTTCTTTTTCAAAGACGAATTTCGACGTCATCGACATTGAATGAAGAACACCTGAGTACTTCTGCAACAAGTTCGGATCCTGAATCATGGAATGAGTGGATGAGTGATGATGAGAAGAGAGAAGCCGGGAAGACAGTTACAGTTGAGAAGGCTGAAGTTGGCAGTGTAAGGTTTCATTGGAATTCTAACAAACAACTGAGTGAAAGTACTTCTCGACTGCTAGCATAATTGCTATTGATAGAGAAGTTTCTCGGAATTCTCTCTTCTCAACTTTGGCTTCATAAAAGTTCGCAATGGTTAGAAGAGAAAAAAACAAACGATTTTCAGGTGAAACTGAATGTTTACATTCAGTACATTCGGTCGGCGACTGTTTTAACCTCATCACTTTTTATTATATTTTTCATTTTTTATGGAATTGCTCAATTGGCACGTGGATCATGGTTATCTGACTGGTAGGCTAATTAATTCAGGTTCTAACTGGTAGGTTGATTATTTTGAACTTGAAATAACTTTTCCTTGTAGCATCTCAACATCCCATTACCTTTCCGTCAGTGTTTCATTTTATGAATTTGCAAAGTTTTTTTTTCTTTTTTTGGTCCGATGCAAACGAAAAGACAGTGAACGATTCGGAGGCGAAGCAGCTTTCTCCTTCAACACGTCTTGGCATATACGCCGCTCTTGGCCTCACTGAGAGTTAGTCCTTTCCACAAACTTATGTCTAATCCCATTTGATTTCAGGAATCCGGAAAATCAACCAAAACGTGGTGATAAAACTGTGGAAATTAGAAAATAATGGGGTCTTTAGTGCTCATTCATCGAATGTACTTGCAGTTTGGACTCCTCAATATTTGTGCAATTTATTGGTGACAAATTCTCAAACAGAGACACACTGTCACCCAACCATTCATTCCAGCTTTTTAGGCTTTTGTTTTTTTGGCGCAAAGATATTTCTGGTGATAAGCGGATCCCGAGCATCAGGAAACCTTCACGCACCAATACTACACCGGTTGTTGCGTACGTCGCTGTCATTTTTTGACGCAACACCAATCGGACGAATTTTGAATAGGCTTGGCAAGGTTTGCACTCCATAAATGCTGTTTTCTGATCCATCAAACTTTGATTGAAATACACAACTATCAAAAAGTTTATTGTTCACAGGAATTTCCGGATCAAAGCTCAGACTTTTTCCAGGACATCGATGTGATCGACGATTCACTGCCGATAGTTATCCGTTTCTGCGTCTACACTATCCAAAGTATCCTGACAATACTAATCACCATAATTATCTCGACGCCTCTTTTTGCAATCGCTGTTATACCTCTTGGACTTTTCTATTATTTTTCTCTGGTATGTTTACTTTATCCTACATGTATATGAGCAAACTTTTAAAACTGAAAACTTCAATAATTTCATTAAGTCTAATTACCATCATTTGCAGCGCTTTTACATTCCAACTTCGCGACAGATAAAACGACTGGAAAGTATCAATCGTTCACCGATTTATCAGCATTTCGAAAAAACGATTCGAGGGCTTACTTGCATAAGAACATTCGAAAAGGTACTAACAAGATTACTGTATCACTACCGTTAAACTTGTATCAAGACTGACACAGTAATGCTAATCTAACCGCGAGTGTTTCCAGGTTTCCTTCTCAAAGTTTATTTCTCATAAAATTCACAAAAATTTCCACTGGTACTTTGTGGGATAATTTAATTTTTATTCTTTCGTTAAGGTGGCCAAGAAGGCAGAATGACCTTCTCCTTACGTTTCATAGGTCAAATGTAATTTTTCTAATATTCATGCCATAATTATGAGAGGTAATTACAAAGGCCTGTAAAATCATTGAATATTTTACATGAAGGATGCATAATACTGAAGTTATTTCAACTCAACAATGGCGTTGCTTTGATTTTTCTTGGTGCCAAGATTTCCCACCCTGACTGGGCTCTTTCGCCAGAACTTCTCCAACCATTTACCACATGAGGTTTGCTAAACGCTCAATTCAGGTGCAAGGATTTTGTGATTTAATGGAAAGATACATTGATCGCTTCATTTGTTGCAAATATTCCACTATCTTATCGAATCGTTGGTTGGCTGTACGCTTGGAATTTGTCGGGAATTGCGTGGTACTCTGTGCAGCAATGCTTGTAATTCTCTCGCAACGTTGGCATTTCGCAATGAGTGCGGGAATTGCAGGATTTAGTATTAGCTACGCTCTAAACGTAAAGCACTTTTTCCTTTCTACTATTGGTACATTCAAAAGTTGGCATTTATTCTTGTTTTGCAGAAATCCCAGGATTTTTCGAAATCTGAAAATTATCACTTTAAAAATACACCGAACTTTTGATGAAATTCAAAATGCCGAAGAATTCTATTTTTGGTAATATTCTGCATTCAATACAGATCACAGATGCTCTAAATTTCGCTACACGATATATCACTGAATTGGAAATGAATATTGTAGCCGTTGAACGGGTGAAAGAATATGCCGAAATAGCAACCGAAGTTTGCAATTATATTTCCATTTAACGAATTTCATTAATTCAATAATTTATTGCCAGACAATTTATATATAGTATTACCCATGGCCCAGTGGATAATCCGCATGCCGAGAGATTGATAAGGTAAACATAGAAGGGTTCAAACCCCAGATATGTTATCATCTGACGACAGACCTTTGCGACGGTTGTCGCAAGAAGAATGAGATGCAACAATCCAAATACTTTGACTCAACAATCTCCGACAATGGTCGCATGAAAGAAAAATTCTACGCCACCTGGATGGAATGGGCGAGAAGTATCACCCAAGTCCAAAAGACAATAACAAGGGAAATGGAACACAACAACAACTTGCATCTATGGAGCCGTACGTGTGAAGACAGTGCTCCACAGTAGCGTGGATCCTGCAACCAAGTGGAACAAACGCTAAGAAAGAAAAAAAAAACATTTCCAGACAGTTTATTAATAATGCGAGGAAAGCAGGATAAATAGCGATAGAATATTTGAGTAGACGTCGGGTCGGGTTGAAACAATGGAGACGTTCGATTACAGAATGAGTGTTTGGGGATAACTGCTTGGCTTATGTACAGAACAGTTTTACATCAATGCATTACATCATTGCCCCCGGTAGTTACCAAACAAAGGGTTTAAATTTTGAAACAAAGATCACATTCTTTGTAATTAACAAGACATTACATTTTGCAGTTAACAAACATTTACAAAGGCTTACATGAACACTTGCACACAAAGGCTTTGTTGCGCAGTTAGAATTTTTCGTGAAGAAAGGATTTCGCAATTAGATGACTGACTCATGGTACTTTGGTTTTTACGGACTGATTATTTTCATTGAGCAAATTAATTTGCAATGATTCCATGAAATTTCAGGCAGAATGGCAAATTGATCAGTTGAAGCCAAAGAAAGGTTGGCCATCAAAGGGTCAGATATCACTGCGAGACTATTCAACTCAATACAATCCCAAACTTGATTTGGTTTTGCGACAGTTGAATATTTCCATTAAACCAGCTGAAAAAATTGGTATTGTTGGTCGCACAGGTGCAGGTATGTTATCGATAGATGATCCATAGATGTGCAGTTATGTCAACCATAGATGTTCCAATAATCCTGACAGATATTCGTTTACGGCCACATTTCATGGAAAATTCCTACGACTCGCAGGATCGACTTGACCTACTTACACTCCAAAAATAAAAGTAACTTTAGTCAGTAAAACTTTTAGGTAAAAGCTCTTTGGCATTAGCATTGTTCCGAATAATTGAACCAGTCAAGGGGACAATTGTTATCGATGATGTGGACATTTCAGTTATAGGCCTGCATGACCTTCGTTCGAATCTCACAATCATTCCACAGGTCATTAACAATCTCTGCAGAAATTTCGCTTTAAGCAGCAAAACTTTTGACGAAAAATTCATCTAATGAGTTTGTTTGCGCCATTTTTTTATAATCGCTTAAAATTCCACTTCTACAACTCCAACTATATAAGGCATACTTTCAGGATCCCGTCCTATTCTCCGGAACACTTCGTTTTAATTTGGATCCATTTGAATTATATTCTGACCAGGAAGTATGGTCAGCTTTGGAGTTAGCCCATCTAAGGGTATTTGTCTCGAGCATTGCTGGGGGTTAGTCCGACCTTATTGTTTCAAAGAATGATTCCTATACTGGCACATTAATAATAAGCTTAGGATATTAGTGATTGCATTCAACTATGGACGATAAAAACCACTGTAATAACTTTTACAAACCACAGAGGTATGAAGCATTCTCGGAAATGTTGGAACTTTAAAATGAACTTCAAGTTGAATATTTTTCCAACGCAATGCATTTTGTCTTTTCAGTTCTCGAGCTTTCATATTAAACTTATCATTTCAGGCTTGCAGCATCGTATCAGCGAAGGAGGTGAAGATATTAGCGTTGGACAACGACAACTCATCTGCTTGGCTCGTGCACTTCTTCGGAAAAGCAAAGTGCTGGTGTTAGATGAACCAACAGCTGCCGTTGACCTCGCAACGGATTCACTGATTCAGGAGACAATCCGTCAGGAATTCCACCACTCGACCATCCTAACTATCGCACATCGTTTGCATACTTTAATGGACTGCGACAGGTATTTCCATTTGGTTTATACGATGAAAGAGAAAGGTATTTGCGTCAAAGTTCATTACTTCTATTACCTATCGCGGGACTTCTTTCAACATCCACCCCGTGTTCTCGGTCCATAATTTACATTGCGCACTAAAATCATGTAAATGCGAAGTATGAAATATTTAATTTCATTTTGCACTTCACCATTACAGTTGCTCTTTCTTCAGAATAATAGTCCTTGAAAACGGTTCAGTGAAGGAATTTGATTCACCGCGGACTTTGCTCGCCGACACTTCGTCAATCTTTCACTCCATGGCATGCGATGCTCAAATTCCCACTGAAACTTCATTTTCCCATAAATTTTAAAGAAAATCAGTTTTGTGCGTGCAATTTAGGTCAGTTTTACTTGAAAATTGTGAATTTGCTCGAAAGTTCGTGCCCTTAGCATGCAGCGCAGTGGAATTTATAAAAATGATGACATTTGCAATTCATAGTTTTCTCACAAATAAACATACTGCGATGACCTTTCGACGCAGAAAGGGAACATTACACACTGCCTGTAGTCATCCCACATTGGCATAGAATCTGTGTAATGAATGAAACTGTAAAGGCAACAAACACCTGCAGTATTTTCAACTCATTTCACTGTTTAATCGGAAAGCTTTACAAATGATTAGTTAAATTTTCATCAATGGTCGTTACCTTAAAGAGGTCAAATTAATTACAATCGGAAAATACTTCATCCACAAGTACAGATACTTTAGTTCAGGAACTGTTTCATGCTTCTTTAAATGAATAGTTCTACTCAAAGTTTAAAGTTTTTTTTTAATTATAAGAGGAAATATGTGATAACTCAACGAGCATTACATGTAATGAAATGTCACAAACAATGCTGGAAATTAGATTGCATCCGAAAATAGCCTCAGCAGCATGTGCCACAGTATTTCCAATCTAAATTATGTACGAAATTACCAGCTTAGTTCTGCGGGTTGGTCATAAAATCAGGGAGGACAATTGGGTTCAGTTCCAACGAAATTGTAATTTTTACAAGGCCACAAGAGAGTATAATTTGAAATAGTAAAGTATGGAAAGGATAATGATTCCACTGAGTCGCAGTTGTTACTGTGCATTTATTTAACTAAATTTTCATCGATGCCAGCGGAATGCGGAATTGGTTCATCAACTTGAAACAGTATTGGATTGAATGATCCGCCACCGATATCGTCGTTTATTGGATCCGACTGCTGAAGAAACGAGGATATTATTTCGAATTTAAAAAAAAGACACCCTGTCTTCACTGCTAATAATAGTGAATTAAGCTTTAGAATGCTTAGTACAAGAATACTTGACTCTATCATTCTTCTCTACTTTCTTCTTGTTCAGAAATGTCCCACAAACCTTCACTACTGCATCCTTATTAGGGTCATCATTGGTGAACTTCAAGTAGGCTCTTCTAGCACTCACATCACTCGGAATCAATTCTATTGGTAGTTCTCGTCGTCCCTGATTCAATGAATCCGACTGTTCCTGATTATCATTCTGGAAATTAACAGCAAAGATCAGAACTTACACTCTGCCCAACACAACACCTCTAAAACTATAGTCGACATTAATTCAGTGCTCCCAACTATCAGGAATACAGTACTTCTGGTGTGTGTAAAGGACCGGATTTGGTCTGATCAGAAGACCAGTAGTCGCTGTTTGAGACAAGAGGTGAGAGTGTTCGGGATGCACTCTTTTCCGGTCCATTGAAGACTCTTGAACTTTGTTTGAATTCTTCTTCTGGAAGTGCCTTGATCTCTGGCTGAACCTGAAATGAAACAATGGCTGATAAGCGGTATCCTTCAAAGGCTTTGTAAGAAAACATCAATGTTTTGATGAGACTAAGATACACGGCGTAGCGTCGAACATCAAAGAGTTCAGTTAAGAATTGTTTAATCACCTGCCATTGTTGGCTTTGAGGTGACTAAGACTGAACTTGATGTTCCAGAAACTTTTGATAACAAATCTTTAACACGATGTTGTGAAATTCTCGAAAATTTTCAAATCATTTTGAATGGTTACTGTTGACCCCCAAAGCTCTCTGGAAATCAGGAAGGATCCAGCAGAAGTACCATATGGTACCTGTTGTTGCTGCAGGTTGTTGTAACTTTGGTCTTCCGTTTGTTCCATTGCAGGTTCCACCCTTATGTTTGACTGTTCCGCAACAGTTTTCTGCACCTTCAACGGCTGTAATCTTCCTTTCATGTTAAACAAGAATTGCGACCAAACATCGTTCGCATTATTGTTAATATCGTTGACGTTATCACTTGCAAAAACAGGATGGATCATTTTCCCATCGGAATAATCCGGAATATTTGCCTGCAAAAGATTATCATTTATCACTCTTTCTCTTTTCCATCTCTCTTCCTCCGTCATTATCTATACGGATAGTTTGCCGAATTTAAAACGAAAAATTAAACTAGTTAAATCATCTTTGGTGTACATTACCGTAACAGCAGCAGACAACTAAACAACGGTAATGGTATACTGATTTTTTTACGTTAAGGAAGCAACTTGAAACAAAAAACTCGTTTACTGTTGTCGTTCCTCACGAGTGCGTGACCTCACAATAATGACCCTCAGTGGTTTGATTATCAGGAAGTTTCGCCATACGCTACCTAAAGTCGGGCCTATTTACAAGGAAATTACTGAAATGTTAAGCTTTGGAATAGTTTACCTTCCGCATATCCCAATCATTAGTATTCTGATAGTATCCTTGGTTCATGCTTACTTGCCAAGTTTGAGGATACGGATACGGAGCCGGCAAGTGCTCCTGTTGCTGCTGCTGCTGTTGTTGTTGTTGTTGTTGTTCTTGCCAGTTAGTCTGCGCCCATTGATTGTCTGCTTCATCCTGCACACTGTTTAGCCAGCTGTCATCCGTCGGAATATTTCCATCCTGTTGGTCACCGATTCCCCACGTAGGCAAAGAATTCTGTTGCATCACAGGTATGAGCATTTGCCCACTGTTTGGCCATTGAATATTTCGCAATTGGGTAATTTTATTATTATCGTTCTTGTTTAAGCCAAGAAAAGGCCACTGCCTCAGGTAATCGCTTTGTTGTCTGCCGACTTGCTGAATTAGATCAAAGAAACCAGGATACGGTGAACTGCTCCATGGTAGATTGTCGTTGCCATGCCAGGTGGAGGGTAGTGTCTGCAACTGCTTCGATTGCGGAAACGGTCCCAATACAGGCATCGGTGCACCCTTAGCCTTATCACCTTTCTCCGATCCAAAGAACTGGCTTGCCGACGTTTGGCTAAAAGAAGAAGCAATTGAAGCGAAAACTTTTCGATACCTTCATCGGTTATAATAATGAAATAAGAACAATTTGAAAAATACAATGTACACTTCCATGTTTCTTCTTTGCTTTATCAAATTGGTTAATTTCACGGATACCTTTCATCGTTATCGATCACATTCCAACGGAAGAAGTCATTTAACAGAGTTGAACGGAAAGGTGACCAGAAATCAGTCAGTTTCAACATGTTAATTCCCGGTTGGAATTGATTTTCATTTGAATAGAGCAACTGCAATAGCTTGATCTTAGTAGTTCTAGTATTATACTAATGCTTGATATCAGAACTTAAAATTCATTTAATCTTGTCAAGTTTTGATATATTAATAATTAATCAGACACAGATCACTTCCATTAAAGTTGACAGAACATTCACCTGTTTCGGTTCGAAGGAATCCATTTGAATCAGCTTCACCTGCATCATGTCTTCAATACCTGATTTTTCCGCTTGCTCCTCGATTCTCGGGATAATTTTGTTCAGGAAGTCAACATGAGGGTCCTGGAACGAAGAAATGCTGTAGTTACTGATTCATCAACTTTCATCCCTTAGCTTACACAGCTAAAAAGGGATTCAACGACACAGTTTGACAATAAGCACTGTCTCTATTTCTGGAATTTGTTCACGGCTCAAGTTTCCGGCAACTTACAGGATTCTTCCGTGAGCCAACTGACGATTTCCAGTCGAAATCCTGTGCTACCTGTCCAGTTGTTTGCGATAGTTCTGCCTGCACTGCTGGTGCAGCATTGTTTGAATTTTCAAAAGCTCGTGAAGATCTATAAAAACTAATATTGGAAAACCTGCAGTGGATCACTTCCTGTGCATGATTGACCTTCGGCCTTCTTCCCTCATTCTCTCAAAGGAGCATTACGTGTACAATATGTTTTGATAATTAGTTGGAATAGATCCAAAAAAAGTTTACTTGCTAAGTTTGAACTATTTCGTGTATCATTTGAAACAATGTGAAAAGGTTTCTCAAAGATATCGGGAAAACCGGAAGAGTTTTATCGATCAAATCAATTTGCCCATTTGAAACAAAATGATTGTTAGTGCGATACACAGGAAGCGATTTTTCGTAACACAAAGAATATCTGTTCCTTTGTTCTCAGGAGAGGAGTCGTCCATTCATTGTTTGTACGTCATTGTGTACGTGATTTCTACGTGATACCAGTCCCTTGCATTCCGTTGTCTCTTGTCACCCTTCTATGTAATGCTTTACCGTCTTTACAGCTCATTGCACACTTTGATCTACCTTATCAACCGTACCCTTTGACATTCCTATCCACTTCAAATTTCAGGTTCATCGACCGTAGCCAACTCACCAGCTCTCGGAGGAGGGATTTCCCCTTCATTTCTTATGTGGGTACATTTATTTGATGCTGTCACTTTCTAAACATTCTTTTATTGTAATAGCTTTAATTTCGTGACAACTTATCGTTAGCCATGCTTATTTGGTTCGTAAAGGTTTAATTACCCAAGTTTGAAGTGCTCTATGTTCGGTTTAACTATGAATTCATCAATTTCTCTTCTTCCTGACAGACAATAAGTCACTTCACAGCCGTGGAACTGCAAAATAAATTTCACAGCGGAAGTTTCCTATTGCTGTTGAAATCTTCTACGTTTGAATTGACTCTTCCAGTTCCTGTGTGACTGGAGGGCTTACACTACTGTATTTTATGGAAGCATTACCGTTGTGGATAGAATGACTGAATTATACGAGCATCCACACAGTCCTCGCATCCCATTCTTATGCGTTGTTTCAGTTGTAACCTAAATTTAAAAAGTGGAAAATTTCTTGGCCCTATCAATTTCCAACCTTGCAGTAGAATATAGTAACGATTCACGTAAATGCTAAGCTAAAAGTTTTCCCTTCAAATACAACTGTCAATACTTTTTGTAAATTACCACCTGGAGTGAATTTTAAAAGGTTTGACAACTAACAGAGAGTACGTATTGTTAAAATACCGAAATACTGATTAACAGCTTCTGAACGGCAAAAATCTCCCAAGCTCATTCATTTTTGTCAGGAAAAGTTAACATCCTATTTGTTAAAAAATCTCCGATTACAATTACAATTACTCTAAATATATGCTCGATATATTCATTTCCCAACTTGAATTCCATGTAAGCTCGTATGGGATAAGAGGAATTACCATGGTAGTGCCAAATCATCGGGCATTCTGTAGTATAGCAATTTGCTCATAATAATTGTAGACGAAAGGATAAGGAGTAGCGCTCCCATGCACATCGCATAACACTGAAAATTCTCATTTAAGTCTGAACTGTTTGTTTGAGATAGTTTCAGTTTGAATGTCCTTTACAGTTCAACAAATGCTGATGAAACTACAGCAGACAATTTTTAAGCTTTGCCAACCAATCGCTTACTTTGTAGAAACTTCGCTTCTTCTCGATGGCAATAACGGGTGCAGGTGACAGAGTAACTGTACTGCACTCAATAGGTATATCTTTAATTGCTGCTTTCTCGTCCATTCCAACAGTAAATATTTTCATTTTTCCTCCCTCTAAATGTAGTTCAGCGAAAGTTACTTACTTTCGATGTATCAGACAATCGCATGCTTAATTCGATTAATGCAAAATAGCAGAGAATGCAACAGTGTAAGCTTAACAAAATCAATGCGAAAAGGAACCCGAAATTCAGGTTTTCCTTAGACGATTGAAGTGCTCAAATCTCGGAGGAAAATATGAAATGAAGCAGTGAGAATGTTTATAACATTGCTGTTACGAAAAAATTTGAGGTACTGTGACAAGGGGATTTAGATGGTTACAGTGACACTTCTTTCAACGGCATAACCGGTTCCTTTTTGCGATTTACCGGCGATGGGGGATCCTTAAAATAAAGTTTGGAACATCTAGTTAGGAGCGGTGGTGAATAATGAGAACGTACTGACTCACATTTAATGTTTGAATATTGCAAACATACGGTGTGGAGAGAATTCTTGTTTGATCAAAAAGAAATCCGGAAAGCAGAATGAAATGCAAATAGCTCTACTATTTCAGGGATGCAAAAGGAGAGCTAATTAAAATAGAACTATAAATAGTAGCATTGAGTGGATATGTGTTGATATTTCTAACTTTTAAATATGTCTGCGATATTCTTAGAAAATTGCTCGACAGGTTTATGATACAATGGAAATGAACTGAGAACAGATGAAGTAGTTATGAAAAAAGCTAGCTGAAAAGTATAACATAATTTGACCGGACTAATGCCCGAAAAATTTACATTCATCCCTCATATTTTAGCCATCATTACTGCCGATGATCCCGGGAAAGCCACCAAATACGGACCTACGCTACCAAGATACATATGGAAGAGTCTAGAAGATTGGAGGAAAAAGCTTTCAGTTTTTCCGAATTATTCAAAACGCTTCAATTTTCGCTTCTCTTCCTCTTCACCACTTATAAACCGAAATGTCAGGTAGAATACAGGATGGTCAAGTGATGGCAGTACATATCCAAACAAAAATACAGCGCAGCACAGCACTGAGGTCTCGTTTTCCGAGGCAAAAGAAGAGGTGGATGATGGATGAGGGGACGTTGACAATGTGATGTGAGAAACTAGTTACCCGCTTCTGTTCATTCGTCAATTCACTGTCATCCTAGCTATACAGCTCTTCACTGCGTGACCTTTGACCCGAACAATCGATCAATTTCCTATTTACAGTGATGCCAACGATCCTCTGCTCTGATCTACATTATTCGTTCCATTTTTCTGCTCACTTTTATTTTATACCGGCAAGATATCAAATGTATAGTAGCGATTTTCAATTCTGTATGTATTGGGACGGGAAATTTGTTATTGCAACAGATGGAACTGACAGTTTCTCCTTCGATCGAATCACTGATTCATCGTTTTAAGTAATAATGCTTCTTGTAGAAACTAATGTCACGTCCTTTTCTCGATCGTCTTCCAAACAGGATATTTTTGTTCAGTACAGTTGCATTATTTCAACCACTTTAAACTGTAACGATTGGTTCTGATGCTAATTAATTACCGTAACGAAAGCTTAGTATACGATCGATACAAAAGGTATTTTGATAAAGACTGAGTTCCATGCAATATTCCTGGAACTGTTAGTGATGGAATTTGTCGAGAAGAAGGAAAGGTATTTGTTGAAATGCAGAAAGTGCAGCATCAGTCAGTAATAAGATGAAGGCTGGGTTTACCTGAATCAAATTACGCTGAAAAAGTGCAAACTTTTGCATGATTGGGTTCATTTTTGAAAGTTGCAAAAGTTATCGCAAGTTCGGTTGGTTATAAAATTCTGAGCTTACTTCACTCAATTTCAAATCCTAAAATATAAATTAATATGCATGCGATGACGAATACGGACAAATGATGTGGATTCTTAAAGAGCGCTGAAGTCTTCAGAGAGTAGCTAAAGTCCCTCCGCGTATACATTCCGAAAAGATTTCTTCAAAAACATAAATAATTACAGGCTATGTGCGAGTGATGAAATTATCACCCAATCATTTCATCTATTAATTAATAAAACACGAAATGTTGCAATGAATTGAAATGTTTTGTTTCTCTGTGCCTTTCAGTGGGATAATGTGAAAGTCACTTTGCCGTGCGGCGTTCCGCTTGCCTAGCATCAGAGTGTTTCGATTTCCAAATATTGCCCACTCCGATGGGAACATGGAAAGGAAATAAAAATTATTTGTCATTTCTTTAGAAGAAATGAGAACGAAATTTTATTCAGAATTCAAGTGATACTCAAAGTGCAATTAAGAAATAGTCTTGTACAGAATGAACAGAAATGATTATTGGATGAGAATGATCCCTCTAACCATATCAGTGATAGACGATCGGTGATAAGGGAGGATGTCAGACAGTTTCTGATAATGATTTTGACAGTTATCGTGATTGTGATGCATTTGGGACAGCAATTTCGCTTCATAAAATGCCCTCCATGTTTATATAAGAACGAAAATTCTCTGATGTAAACCTCAATTCATATTTTAATTTTTTACCATCCAAAAATGAATGTTCGACAATTTTTGTTCTGTGAAAGAATTGCGAACTTTAGTTTGTTACATGAAAGATTTCTTTGGAAATTTCAAACGAACAGTTCGGAAATGAAATGAACAATTTTCGACTTTGATGGCATTCACTGGTGAAAGCAATCTTTGACCTTTATGATATTTTCAGGAGAAATAAGCTTTAACCATTACTTTTCACAAACAAAAAAAAACGAACAATAAGGAAAAATGGAGACAAGAAATATTTCAAATTAGTAGTTTCAAAAAACGAAAAACCCTAATTTCGTTCAAAACAACAACAAAAAATTGAATCGTGGTTCCAAGTTATACTTGAGAAAACAGCTTTCTTGAGGAATTTCCCTTTCCGCCTCCCTTTTTGGCACCTTTCCTCTGCACTACCATAGCATTCACAAAATTGATGTTTCTAATTTACTACAAAAGAATTTTTAATTCTGACCCAAATACCGCATCTGTGATTATTTTTGATAGGAAAGAATAGGTTTAAATGTGCTCAATTCTTGAACACTCTTCGTCGACTGGTTCATTTCTTCTCTTTAGAAAAAGAAACCATAATGCTAACTTATACCTAAGGATTTACACTTAGGAAGAGGGTGATTTCTAGATTGCTCTATTGGAATGGCTTAATTTGAACCCGACTGAACTACGTATTCCAATAGAATTCATTTGAATAGATTCATTTCTCACAAAGGTTTCATCATTCTCGATGATAGCGAAATACAATAAATCATTTTGGATTGGCTGAAGAATCGTTGTGTCTATTTCCAGCAGAAAACAAACGCTTTCAAATCGAAAGCATTTTGAGGATTTGGTATCTCGAAAGTGTCTTATTTCCTGGGAAGAATGGAATGTTTTCATTTTCCTTCCCTTTTGAAAACAATAAATGTCTTGGATATTGCCAGTCATTGTCTCAAAATGGAATTAAATTAATTGTCCTCAACGGATCATCTGATTACGACGAAAGCTATCATAGAAGGTTGATTGCTATACCCCAATTCAAGCGATCGCTCTGCTTAAATCAATGGTAATTTGCAGAATACAAAGTAAGAGCGACGTTGAAAAAGGTAGGTAAATAAATGTACAGGTAAACAGGTGGGTAGGTGAGCAGGTGGGACGGCCTGCTGATGCTGAGTTGACTATTTCAACACCCACTGCTTGCTTGCATTTCCACCTTGAATTTGCCAAATCAAAGATCCAGAAAAGAAATTGGAAAGCAAACTTTCGAATAAAGTAAAGTTTAGTTTCGATAAGGACATTAGTCAGAGTTGGCGAAATAGAAAGGTTGAAGGGGCGGAATAGCTAAAATTGTAGCTTCTAGAAACACCACCCTCACAGTCATCTTTTTCGAATTACAGAATTGTCATTGCTTGCATTCCTTACAATAATCGATTCACACAGCTGTTCTCAATATTCTGCTGAAAGTTCGATGTTTCAATTGACCATCTACTCCCTCGCATCAATCCTTCTAGTCCAAAAACCAGCTTGCTTGCAAACATTCCAATAATATTGGCTTATTTGGCAGATTTGAATGTTAAACATCAAAGTAGTTGGTCCGTCATCAGAACAGAGAATGATAAAGATATCGACACATCTTATCATATCGAAATTTCAAATTTTAATGCATCGAAAAATTGGAAATTTTAGTGGAAACAGAAAGATTAGGAATTGGACAAATAGTTTGATTGCTATAAAGCTATGTCTTTTGCAAGGCAAAGTTTGATTTTCATTTTGATAAAAGAGGATCGTTAGCTTAGCTTTTATGATGATTGATGAAAACTTGTTCATGCTTTTTGAAATTAAAAAAATATTGAGTAGCGTCCAGAAAAGCTTGGGAAGGTTCCATCCCTCTCCTGCGAATTCAGTGCATTGTTCCTCATTTCCTGTATATCAGTATCAGTAGCTATTCTTTGATGACATCTCACTTCCCAAAGAATCAATCGCAAACGTTCCCAACTGTAACCGTTTTCTGCTTTCTTCCCCACAATTCCTTCAGATGTCCAAATTATGTATAATCATTTCCACTGCCTACCAACTGGATTTGAATCTGTCACCACACTGGTCATTGTGTACATGACGGAGACATGGTGTGGTACACTTTCAGTGCACTGTCAAAATAACGACACAACAGAATCTTTGGAGAATTGAATAGTCGGATCACGCAGAAAATCTTCAAAACAAACTTTAAAAAAGGAGACGCAAGAATTTTGCATCTCATGTGGTGCATGAATGTTGGATGGATGCACAATGTGAAGTAGACAGGTATAACGATCGATGATCGGTAAGATCCGGTGGATAACTCTCCGGAATGCTCGATTTGTCTCTTGCACATTCGACAAACTTGTGCATGCAATTGTTGCACATTTACTTGACTGTGCCAATCCATTTCAACTAAATCAGAGGGGAGTGATTGAAGAGACGGAAACGAGCTATTTGAAATGAATTGTCCAGTGGATCCGCAACTCGTCAGCTGGTCATTTAATTCCCACAGATGCATTATTCATCAATCATACAAACAGATGACCTACTGTGGACTCCACACCTCCTGTACCACCTGCTGTGATTGTTGGTCGCGGTTTGGGTAGCGCAGGTATCGTAGTTTGTTGCGGGAAAGCTCAAACTTGAGTAATTAAAACTTTTATTTAACGCAATAGCGATTAATAATGAAAGATATGAAATGCACGATTACAATACAAAAAAACTAATATTATTTAACGTGAATTAATCAACTGAGAAAGAAGAAAAAAGAAGGGAGGGGGGGGAACCAGGCGATTGGTAGTAAGTTGCGATGTGGGAATGTGATGTCGATGCTAGCTGGCAAAAAGGATGACTGAGAAGCGTTTAGTTAACCTTTGGGAAGGCCTGAAGGCAACCTGGGTTGTTAGGTTAGGAGCATGAATTATATGGAGAGTACAGGGAAGAAAAGCGACGGTATTAGCAATATAGGATTGAATGAATGGATATTAGTTCAGAGGGCAACCAAGGTCAGAGATTGAATATCAGAGTAGTCACAGTTTAAGCTTTATACAAAGTGATATTCGATCCGTAGTGGGTGTGAAGAGGTAGTGGTCACCGGAGCGGTAGAGTCGGTCGATAACATGTTGATTATTCCTTTTCAATAGCCTCTTTTTCACTCATTATCTTGACTATTTTCACCTGAAAATGAATCCTTCAACAATCCAATTTCATTCATTTGTAACATAAAATAGGTTGGTAAACAGTAAATCATTTCGTGTACACCAAAAACGAGAATTTGAAACAAAAGATGGGGCAATTAATTAACAAATGCAATGGAAAGCCAAAGTGTGCGATTAGAAATGATGAATAAGTTGCTGAGGCACACACTACGGCAATTATTTACGGTCATTTCAGATTACTGTTTTTGATAAAAATCGATTGGTAAATGTAATATAAAATTGTTCATTGAAAGTTTCCGTCATTCTTTGACTAACAATCTTTGTCATATTCACATGGAAATAATTCATTCGAATAATCGACCTGAGCAAGCAGTTAGAAGAGTGATGAGTTAACTCATTGACAGGAAATGATAGGTAACTTGTGGATACAGCAATTTACAAATGGAATAATCAGCTGAATGAAAGTAGAAGAACGATCAGATGGTAGGATGACGATTTTGCAACAGAACGACAATGATCGATCACACCTTACATGAACTAACACTGACAGTAATGCCATGAAGTACAAATGGTAAGTGATAAATATGCTTGTACGACTTGGATACATTCCTCATTTCTCCCTCTGTTCAGAATCTGTTTCAGTACATAAATGAATTATCGAAAAGACTTATTATCGCTGGCAACAGCGGAATTGTTGTTCACGGTGACAGTGACAACACTGATAACGATGGAGAAATGTGAAGGAATGGAGTTGTGGTGAAAGAGATCGAATCATTCCTCTCATTACTTCAATTAATTTCACTGGCAATGATTGAAATCATAAACCTAATAGATAACGATGAAAATGATAGCAATAATGATGATGATTATTACAAACTTCTGGCTATTATCCAACCACTAAAACTTCTGGCCATTTGCTTTTGAAGTTCATCCAACTTTGCTTTTTCATTTGTTACGCAAAATTCTGGAATAAAATTTTAAGTCGTGATACGTTGTGGAAGAACTACCTACTATCTTCTTTATCAACGACTTCTTTTGGTGTTGTAGAAAGCATTAAATTAATGAGGAATAAGCAATGAATGGTTTGATGTTGGAATTAAAATGAAATTATTGATTGCTGGAAACCAGCAATTTACCTTAAGAAGGAAAAGACATCAAATTCAAGCAAACTTCTATAAAAAAGTAAAGGATGAATCAAGCAGCACATTATGGAGAAAATGGAAACAACAACTTTCATGAATTTGAAATGCAAGACAAAAACTATCGCGATCGTTCGGTTGTAGCAAAACTTATGAAATGGCAAACGATATGTTATCAGTTGATTTTAAACAAAACTATAAATTAACTAAATCTTTTGCTTTATTGTTATTAGCTCAACCAAAATAATCTGTTTGATTTCAGCATTTTTTTTCAATATTTTAAAATTTAAACAAATTAAAAATGCTGCAGAGAATGGTAGAAAAGTGTTAAATTATAATCTCACTGAACCGCTTACGACTCTGAGCGTTTTCTCGAAAACCAAGTTCATCGCCGTATTACACTGACTGGAGAATTTATGACTCTGAGAAAGTATGACATCAAAAGACAAGAGTTTTTTCCAACTTAAATCTTCTTCTTAGCGTTTATCCCCATGGGGAGTGTCATCTTCATGTCACGGTTCTGTGGTTCCTCTATAAGCCAGAAACCGTTGCTCATGATTCGCATATACCAGGTATTGTCCATGCGCGTCATCTGCAGTTCGCTCTACCATTCATGCGACTGCGACTATATTTGCCCGATCGACCCGTCGCTAAGGTCTGCCGTCGGCTCACGATCGAGACAAAAAAATAAAAAATTTTTTCTCAACTTGAATGATTTTATATATTTTGAAATTTAATAAAAGTTTGATGAAAGGTAGATTACAAGATCCTATTTCAGATATCCATTTCTCTTACAAATTCCCCTCATTGAGTTGTCTCGAAATGCATGACACTTAAGTGATGTAGGTCGTTCAATCATCATAAAACTATCTATATTTTTGGATGAATGGAAATTATTGTGAATGGTACGTGCCAGGTGCCATAACGTACAAATCCATCAATCAATGGCAGAAACAAAATGGGACGATGACAAAATTTTAATTTGAAACTGAAATTTTAAATATATTAGTAGTCAAAATGTAAAATAGTTGCACGTAACTTCCGAACATTAAACGTCATTTAAATTTCTCCTTAATTGGGTAAATAATTATAAAAGTTGAAATCTCTCTGTCCTCTCTGCTTCACTTTTGATAATGACTTTCCGTTGATGAACCCTCAATAGAATTAATAAGTAATTGCAAACTCAAACCATTCACCTGTTTATTTAATTCTTGTTTTTGTTTCTAAACATCCTAAAATTCTGAAAATTAAAAATTTGATTGTCAAGCAGTCGAATCAGCTGACACAATCGTCACACTTCCTGTCATGTGACACCATCAGCTGATTTTTACGCTTTAAGCCATTTTTTGAGTTTCTGAGAGCGGTACGCAAACAGAGTGTTATCATCAGTTTTGTTTTGACTTTACTACCAACATCACTTCACAAGGCAACACAGATTGGAAACAAAATGTTTTGAGATATGCAAACCTGTTCGAGTCACAATTAGTTACTCTGCACACATCTATCAGCACCTTTCCTGCATTTTCAATGTTCTGTCAAGAATTTTGATCGGTGTTTAAATTCAATACTGTAAAGTGCTACCTAATTTTTACTGTTTTTTATGAAAGTTAAGAGGATGGTATTGATCGAAAGTTACATTTTCGTAGTATTCAAGTGTTATCGTAATAATACTAAAGACCAATTTGAAAGATGAGCTAATGAATTTCTTTGAAAGGTTGCAACACTGAAGGATAAAAAACGTGAACTCTAAGAGCTACAGCAAAACTCATTCAATACCTAACAACTCATTATAATTCACTTAATTTTTAAAACTTCTTCAGAAGAGCCCTTACTAGTGAAATAGAATGCAGTTTATTTTCCGTTATCGTTCCCTTAATTCCACTGAAAAGCAAGTTTTTTGTATATTTTAACCGGATCATTACATCAAACAACACAATTTATATCACATGAAAAAAATATTTGCTGAGACAAAATTTCCCCTTCCGGAAGTCATTTAAAATTAATTTCTACTACACGGAAATTCTATATTATACCAACTCAAAGACAAAACATTTCGTGAATGAAGTACTCGAACAGAATAAAACCATTAAATAGAAAATTCGAGCACGAATGACGAGATCTCCTTATTTTTCAGTCACACTTTTGACCTGAGACAATAACTTCGTAATCGTCTTGCAGTTCACTGAATGCAAGCTGTGAGTGGCACCCGATCACTTCCACGTCGGGTGATTAAATGTCCCTCACTTGTAGCTGTTCAATGATCTTTTCCCGGAGTGTTTCCAAGATCAAGAAATTTTTGCATGACAACAATTACAAGACAACAAAGGCTGTAGCTCAGAAGTCTCAAGGACAGAGTTTATCACTTTTTTGCTCTCCTTTCTGGAATTAAAAACTAAAAAAATAACTAAAATATAAGTACGAAAAGTGAAGAAGAGCAGAAAGTGATAAAAATTGAAGCGATGTGTCTAGAAATCTCGACTACAAAATACAGAAACTTTCATATGAATAAGGGAGAAAACAAAATCAAAACTTTTGTGCCTCACAATTGAATTTCAATGCTGAGCATTTAAAAAGTAAGCTGTGAAGACTTCAAATTCCAAAAAAATAGCAACATATGAACGTATTATTCAAAATTTCACAAAGAAAAAGCTATATGAAGACCGGTACTGACAAAGAAAATGAAATGAAACGAGCAGTGCTAAGATGAAAAAAATTATCAACTAATTTGTTTCCAAATACTCATTTCTTGGCAACATTCATTACCACTTTGTGCCTTCCTGTGAGCAAATATCGATAAAATAATGGCCATATGATCATGAAAAATATATGCGTAAAACAGTACACAGAAAGAAATGGCTGAAATGAAAATTTGAAATATTTTGCTTCCGAAAATTATTTGGAAAAACAAAAGAGCTCCACAGCCAACTCTTAAAAGAATTATGATTATAAGAGGGCATCTCGACAATCTACTTTTGCTGAGTGTCGTCATAATACGACTTTCCAAGATCTTAAAAAACTAGAAAAACGAAGCTGAATGAAAAAGATTACATACCCTTATCCAGTATCGTGTTTTGATAAGACCAAATGTTAAAAAACCAACGCCCATCGAAACATTGATCACAGTACGTCCCAAAATAAATTTTAGGGGCAGCATGTACGGTTGTGATAAATGATGCGATAGCTTCGGCGAATTACTCAGCAATAAATAGAACTATAAAATAACTTGAAGAATGAACAGCAAAAAAATCGCCAAATGAATCGCTATTATTCTGCCTTATTTTAATTTGCATTATTCCTGTTTTTCACATTTAATGAAACTGGAGAACTGCATGCAACAGAAATAAATACAGAAAAGCATCAGCAAAATCCTCAATAAAAATGTTAGAACCTGTTTCTGTGCTAAAACACAAGCAAATTCCAGAAGAAATAGGACAAAGTAACCAAAATGATAACCATGCCAAATTGCAAGGTATATAAGCGTTATCAAGTGACTATAGATTTGGTTATCCAACCATCGCAGTCGCCGATATAAGTAGCTAAAATAAAATGCAAATACTATCAACGAACCCAGTAAAAGAGTCTATTTCTTCCCCTTTAATCACTAGATGTCCGTATGTGACATTCGCTTGGCATATGAAGGAATGAGATTCAATTCAACACAAAAAGGCCTAGCTCTGTTGAACTATACATTTATAATTTTGAGCGGATCGATTGAAAAATATTCCTGAATAAAACCGAAAATTACTTCTTAGCAAAAGTATTTGTGCCGACATTGAAACTGTCAATAACGCTCTGAAAATCCAAACCGAACTCCCATTTTATTATGTGGATATCACGTACACCATCCCAGTTGTCGTTACCTTTTGAATCTTTTCCGTTATATGCAATACCTGCCAATATTGCTGCTCCTTCCTATGGAAAGCAACATTTTATTGAATGAAATGAAACAATGCATGTGCAATATCTGCAGATCCTATAATCACTTCAAGTCTTTGGATGCACAGCTATGGGCTCAACGCATCAACAGAGGACAACTGAAATCTGAACAGGAATACCTGCACAACACCTGAATGCAGTGAGCAGATAAATGGCACATAACCGAAAACATACTGTAAAAAGCCAAACAGAAACATATCGAGACATAGTAAGTCGGAACCATACTATAATCCATATAACTTTCCATCGAAATGAAAGAGCCTGAAAATTTACATCAGAGATTTTTAAATTACTATGAAAAATCATCTATATATTAAAAAACGTGTTTCAAACTGCCTCAGCAAAGTGAAAAATTATTTCAAATGTGAATGACTGTAAGGTTTTTAATTCTTGATTTCTGGTCCTGGTTAAGGTAGTTCTTTATATCGACATTAATGAAAGAATAAAGAGTTAATTAATAACTAACAAAGAACTGGAGAGAATTAAAATATTCATTCGGTATCCATAAAGTTCCCCAGTGATGTATAATTATATAAAAACAAGCTGCTACAAAACGTCCCAAGCTAGGCATCAGCCTGAAATTAAGAGGTGCATCTTTTGCTAGAAGACGAGCATCGACCGTACAATGACTATTAAAACTTGAAGATCAAAATATAGAACCAACCCTGAAATGCGTACTTCTTTCTTATCGTCAAGATATTCACCAGAAACAAATGATCGGAAACGAGAAAGAGAAAAAAGTGGACCGGCAAAGGTACCACAAAAAAAATAACCAAAGGCTGCAACTTCTAAAAGATTGGGAGGCCTTTTTATTGCTGTCTGTATTTGGTATGCATTCAATTTGCCCTGAAAAACATCCCTTTTTAATGCTCAAAATTCGAAACTGAAAAATAGAATTCATTAAACCACAATCTCAAATAAAACCAAACCGAAAAAGATAAAAGTATTTTAAAACCAAAAAAGATAGAAGCCAGAAATGCTTTTTCCACACAAAAATGAACATTTCGAGCTACAAAGTTATCTTACAAATTTTGTGAAATATATAGTCGGCAAAATGAAGACTGGACTGGGTGAAAACAAAAAAAGCTTAACTAACAAAGATTTGTACTTTTTGCATTACTTTTCCGCAAAATACAATAAATCATTAGTTAATAAAACTTTAGAAATATACCGCTGGTTTGTGTCCATCATAAACATCCATAACAAGACTAATGAAACGCAAAGTCATCATACAAAACGATGTTGTCCAGTTGATATCATAGCTATCAGTCTGCGAAAAAATGTAACCAATTAATAAATGCCCCTGAAATTCAAAAAAATTTTCTAAGAGTAAGAAAAGATTAAGAAATGCTGTCAACCTTTCAACCAACTGAAGCACAGCTGCCTGAAATACAAATACTGCAAAATTAAATTTGGTAACAAGAGAATAATAAATGAAGCATACCAAAACTGCAAATTCATAAAAAGTTACTGAATCAACTCACCAAAAATGCAAGATGAGCTAGAAGTACAGAAACCTTCTGGCCTGGAAAATATGTGACAATCCAGTATGCTATCAATATACTTAAAATGCTATGAAATACTGCAGCACCTGGAAAATAAAACTATCAGCTCTAAGGAACATGTTTACAGGTAAAAAAAGAGACGAGCTAAAATGAAATGCAAATCCCCATGCTGATTGGGAAAAGAATATCAAAAGTGGTACCATAGTTAAACAGGTAAAGCGCCAAACCAACGACTACAAAGTAGACATGTTGTATAGTAGGTGACTTATTATAAAATACTGACCGATAAATTGCCGCCAATGGATATCCTGAAAATTTTCATATGTTCATTTCACTGACATAATTTCATCAGAATTGACGAACAGCAAATGGAGAAAAAAAATCTTTCAATTAAAAAATAACCATTTCCATCGAAAAGGTAATGATGACCCCAACACCTAGCAAGCAGTGTTACCACCAAATGATGGTAGATACATTACCTGTTGCTTCCTGCTAATATACTACTTGTCGGCAAACCTGCCGAAATAACTAAAGGAAGCTGATGCAGAAAAAATGAAGTCCGATAGTTGAACAACTTCAAGTTCCGGCTTCTATACTGATATCCATATGTCGCCAAAAACGGCGAAACAAGAACCACAAGGATCAAGATGGCGCCACAATGTCAAAATTATGATATATTTCTGCCCGACATCTGGTCAAGCATGATGTGTCCCGACTATATCTGCGCTAACCAAACCGCCGACAATTCACAGCACTACTGTCTACAGATATGCTATCAACAGATGTATATACAACCTACCAGCAAGGATTGTAATGAATAAAACCAAGCCATCTTCACGTACATGTACTGCTGCTGATAGTTCTGACAGTATACCCATTGTTTGCTTTCCTTCAAGTCCAACAAAATCACTGAAATTATTCATCGCCGCACTTTAAGCAAAATTTGTTATGCTGACCCGAAAGGAAGAGGTTATAACAGAGACACCATAACCTACCTTCCACCATTCCTACGAATATACCACAGCTCAAATTTTGCTTAAAAATCCATGCAAGGAAAAACTCAACGCTCACGACAACTTTAACGCCATCCATACAAGCTCACTGACACTTCACTTGTCAGTGCCGTAACTGCCTGGACTCTTTCTGAAAACCACCACCTTCATCCAGAGTAACAAAAAAAAACAAAACATGATGTTACACCGTAAAACATCTTTCGTTGCGGAACGCAGGAATGCTAATCAAATTTGCGGATTTGGCGGGAGTGTTTTGACGTGTAAAGTGGTGAAGCCTTAGGTGGCAGGGTAACATGGTGGGATGAATCATGCAGAAAGTTACAGATCATTGCATAACGGACGTGAAGTAGACTGTAATAATATATGCATTAAGGTGTGAAGATGCCAAAAGAACGAGCGAATAAGCGTGCGAGGAAGCATTCCTGCGTCGTCGGTTCGTTAGTTTTGCATTAACCAATGTATTGTTACAAGGAACACAAAACCTTTGTCCAAATCATGTTTAATCTCCCTGGAAAAGAGATGTGGATGCTTCCACAGTCTCATTCCAGTGGTCGATTGCCCAGTGATTCTAGTTGATAGAATCTTCTAATGCATTGTAACATCTCGAGATCATCTCTGAATCGAGAGCAGACCAATCCTAGAAACCTTTCTGTCTCCAACTAATAGGTTTATCTTCGTTCACAGTCACATTAAATATTGCAGATAATAAGCAGACGACCCTTCCCAATCCGTCGGAAGTTGAGGAATTAAATCGTAAAGAAAGAGATATGAAAGCGAGCAATGAAGAAAATATCTCTAATTTGGATTACGAGCTAAGTTCTTATGGCAATTTGTTGGTCAGGGCTGTAAAGCCGATACGAGGCCAGGTGATTCTCTGAGATTCTTTTTTACCTTCAAAGTTAACAATCATTTCTCTTTTCGAAATTCCGACAAAAGAAATTGGAATTACCTGTAGGGAAGCTGCACTGAATTAGAAATTAGGTAAGAATCGTTCTAAACATACCCCGAGAGACCGATGCGTGCTATGTGAAGCAATTTCCGGCTACATTTTCCTGATCTCAGTCGTTGCACAGAAATTCTTCAATTTTCAGAAACAACTTCTAAAGCGGCTTTGTTTGGATGTAGATGATGTTTTGGAGAAGTGTACAATTAACGAACTGAGGCGCGCCTTATACGAACCCAATCTTATCACTTCGTTAGAGGTTTATACCTGAATGTAGTTATGATAGTTCTTGTTAGAAATTTATTTTGTGAAGGTTTTTTTTCTAATAAATTTGTTCAAAAGTTCGAACATCCAGCAATTTAAGTACTCTTTCATATTTCACAAAACAACTAATTTCAATAATTTTATTTGCATTGAACTTCTATAATTTTTAGAGCTAGCAGATAATTTTATTAGCACACTAGTTTTTTATGTCAGCCTGTGATTCCTTGCCATACGTTTCACTAAGTCGATTGTGGATTTGAGTTCGTGATCAAATTTCACTATTTCCTTAGGGCAAAAAACTAGCTGCTCACTTTATTCCAAAAGTTGGTATCGATGAATTCTGGAATTTAGTCAAGAAAGTGGTCACGTCCGAGAAGACTACCAAGTTAGTAAAGATCGGTTTTAAACCGCAAATTGATTTCAATACTTGATGGTTGTTTCATCCGTGTCATTTTATTTTACTTGTCTGCAATTCAGGATGCAATGTGGCAGTTATGGTGAACTTTTTTTACTGGCCTGGAAAAATGCGATTAAGGGCAGTGCTCATGTATTGCAGAATCAGTTGGAAAGAATTTTTATGGACATCGTCTATTATGCCTTACAGCATCTTCGTTGTAGTAAAAAATTTATGATGGTATCATAATTTCTGCATGTTGTTTGACTAAAATTTTCCCGGTTGCGTTCAGATTTGTGTATTTCATTTTGAGGATTTCTAAATTGGGTAGATTGACAATGTAGGAAGCAATGGATTTCGCCACACGTGTAATTATGTAATTATCGGAGATATCAAACAGTTGCAGTAAAATATCATAATTGCCGAAAATTTTTTGCAAAACACCATTTCTGATGAGTTTTGAAAATCGCAGATGCTTGAACCTGTTGGAAAAGCTAGAAGCAAACAAATCGATGCAATGATATATCGTATATTCGAACCGAATTTGTGGCGTTGTTTAAAGGTTACACTCATTCTTCAATTCCCTTTGATTTATCGAAAATTTTGGTGGCAAAAATTTTTGAACGTGATGCATGTACTCTCTTATTTTAAAAAATTGATATTTTCTAAGGCTGCTAACGAAACAGTGCGATTCAATGCATGCTGTCTCTTTTTGCCGTTCTATCCACTTATTTCGGATGATGACATCGTATGTTTTCATTGAAGGATGTTTGGATGAAGTGTGCTGGATTCTCGTCAGTTTGATGACGAGCCTTTTTGGGAACTAAAACCATTTTTAGTTTGTGAAAATGCAAAGTTTTTCTCATTTTCCTGCAAAATCTTTCAGAAAAAAATGTTTTAGTGAAATTTTTGATTTATTGCCTATAATTTTTAATTTGTCGTTTTAATTCACGGATCGATAAATTCGTTAAGGTCGTCAGATTATCTACCATCACCTATGCGGTTGCTAAATAGTCATCTCAATAAAATCGAATTTTTCCAAAATTGCCAGATCTACTTAGAAAATGCTTCCAAATGTCAATGATACAATCAGATGAAATTTTAAAATGCTTTTGCAACGTGTGATATTTTGCGCAAGACGATTCAACCACCCTTATGTGTTTACACGAGCAGTGATAAATTTTATCTATTGAAATGGAAAGATTACCAAATTTCATCGTTCAGGAAAATGCGGAAAGTGTTAGTCTCCAGCAAGGGATAATTATTGATCTTTTAAAAGATGATAGCTATGGGATTCGGTGCGAAGCATGCAGACGTACATTGTTCATACTAAGCACGCATTTCGATACATTTCCCTCATATTTTATCAAGCAGTGTTTGACGCAGGTAAATTTCTATATTTACGGACTCTGGCCATTTGTATTCCGTACCAGTGATTTATGTAAACCTTTATCTCACTGAAAATAATACTTGACACATTAGCTTGAGTTCGATAGAGCTTTGCTTATCAGTCTATTGTGTAGTCAGATTTTACTGTGTTACATCTTACCACAGTTTATCGTTCTTCGAATATTCGCAGATTATCGATGTTTTATCAGTGGATAGTACTGTTAGCGTGAGAACAGCAGTGTACGAAGGAATGTGCGATCTTTTACGCTGTGCAAGCGCCCTAAATGCCTGCGAACGAGCCCTGAAATGTTTGTTTGATAATCGAGGGATAAATGACCGCTCTGACCATGTTCGACGTGCTGCTTTTCAATTACTGAATGCGTTAAATGGTCATCGTTTTATCAAGGTTTCTTAGTGTTCATTTTTCTACTCAATAGTGAATCGAGTTGGTGTTTGCGAAAACGAAATTATTGTAGAGTTTGAAAAGTTTTTTGGTACTTGCTTTAATGGTGAAACTTGGATGAAATGGAGGAGGGAATTCTATTTTTCTCGATTAAATATTTTAGCTTAGCGAAGTGGTCAAAATGGATCGTATTTTGAAAGTCTTTGCTCTTGAAGAGGCTAGCATGGTGCGGACAGAGGTGATTCAAATTGTTTAAACTTATTACTTGCTTACATTTTTTTTAAGCACCTTTATTTCAATTTAGTGTTTTGATTTTTTTTTCTTTTTTGTATTTTGAGATTGCAAGGCTGCTACTGCCATCATATGTCAAACCAGGGCTTAGTCCGGATGAAGTAATCCGTCGCATAATTGTAATGGGACATGAAACTGAAGCTGCTGCTCTCTCCTTCCATCATATAATTGTTACGGAAAATTTAGTGTCAGTCGAATATGCTGGTTGGTTTCTGCAGAACGAATATACACCATGATTAACAGAATACGGAAAATTGTACAACATTTGATGATATATTTTTTTTGTCACGTTTTTGAATATTGAATTTTTTATTAGTTCAACATGCGAAATCTTTGGTGCTTGCTGTCTATAAAACACTACGTTCACTGGAGGGAATTGATGGTTGCGAAGCGGATGAAGCGACATCCTTGTGTTCAGAGATGACCATACGCGAAACATTTATTGAACCTGTTGAAGGTTATATTCTGTAATCTCATTTCGTTTGGAAAATTTGAACTTCAATCTCAAAATTTGCATTTGGCAGAGATTTGGTGTTGACGACGGATGGCTGAAGTGATTTTCTAAATGCTTAAATTAACTGCAGAGCAACGCAATCCATGTTAATCTACGTATACTTCACCAACAAATGATTTGAACTAAATTTCATCATGTGCTATCGCGTATTGAATGGCCAAGTTTTAAATGCAGTAGCTATTTATAGATGAGACAAGTGAAAAATTCAAACTTTGGCGTTCATCGCAGTTGTTGCTGAACTGTTTGGTTGTAATGTGGCTTCCTTTACGTCTGACTTTAGAAAATGCAAATTATGCAAAAGAAAATGCATATTTACGAAGGCTTCTCAGTAAATTGTTCAAATTCGCATTCTTGGGTTATCGAGTAAGTAAAGCTTCAAATTTTTACTTTAAAAAATTTCCCTTGAAAACGGCATCGTTTTTTGAAAGTAAGCAGAAGAATATCATCGATGAGATAAGCAGCAACATCGAGCCAAATTTCTTGAAGTCTCGCTGGACCAATTTTTTCAAATCTCAAATTTTGAAGTATTTTGTGTTAGGAAAAGCAACGAAGTTTTTAGAACACGTCGATTTTGGAATCATTGATGCATTTGGGAAAGACCTTGGACGACTGGAATGATGGACGAGTTCTGGTATTGGAGGAATTGTTGCAGGAATGTGATTTAGATGATAAAAAGGCCACAATTTATTTGGAAGCAGCTACTAGTTGGGATCTTTTGGCTCTCCTGAAATTTATCGACTGTGGTATACGCATTCAGATTTTGTTACTTTTGAAGCCTTGCCGCCATATCTTATCGTAAAATTTTTCCAGCATTCGATACTGTAAAGCGAGAAATTTGTGGTGAGAGTCCACCGAAAAAGCGAGAAAAAAAGTCGAAACTTTTTAGTGGTGCGTTCAGTCGGGTAAGATTTTTATTTTATTTTTTCTGTGTCTTTCTTTTAATTCTGGAAAAACATGATTTGGTGGTCTGATACTCTTGTTCCATCTCAAGGCAATTATGTCATGTGAAATTTTTAGTCATTATTGTTTTTGGATCGTATAATGAAGCAGCCAGAAACAAAACATCATCTAGAACACAACTACGCCATTTACATTTTGAAGTATTTCAAGGTAAGGATGGTCGAAATCAGTGATTAATAGTGCATGAAATTAAATTGATGATGGTTTTTCTGTAGTAATATTTTCAAAGCAAGACACTTTTCTCGTAATCGATTCAGTGCTATTTTTAGAGTCTTACTTCATTGCGGCAGTTGATTATGGACAATATTTTACAAAAAGAACCTCGTTCCTCTACCCTTTCTTTTGAAAATATAATTCGTGGTATCCGTATGCAGTATATTCTAGCTGTTGCGACTATTACTGGCACTAAAAAGGTTCCTTTTTCTCTATTCTAGGCGCGCAAAAGGTGAAGAGGTGCAGCTTTGTCCAATAAATCTTGCTATTTTGAATAAGTATTTCTAGTGATTTTTCTGATGTTTACTTTTCAAAGAAATTTAAAAGTTTGATTGAGGCCAGAACAATAACCATTTTTTGATTGCAAATATTAAAGTGATTTCTGTCCTTTTCAGGATGGAGAAGATTTGTTGAGAAATATGCAAAATGACATTAGATGGTTGAAAGAGTCACTGATGCCAACATTTTTAATAGATCTAACCGATGAGCAGTTAGTTATGCTGGTCAATGTTTGCAAGGTTTGTTGTTCGGTCGATTTCTCAACAAGCTTCTTCGTGTCGACCCTTTTTTTATTTTTCCAGCCAAAAATTATTCGGAACATATTTTTGGATTTTTTGTTACTTGTTACAATAAATGAGATCAGTAATAATTTTTAAAAATGGAATTTAATGTATTATTTTAGACATACATCTGTTTGTGGACACTCCAGCTTAAGACATACAACACTCCATCTGCATTCAACACACAGCTGTGTGATGTCCAGTGGTTTGAAAATATGAGAAATAGTCGTGCTGCTGTTCAACTTTTTGCAGTTGTGATTGAGTTATTCAGAAATTTAATTATTGCAATGGTTGGTTATGTATTTCAATCTTTCATTCCTTTCAAAAAATAGAAGAAACAAGGAATTTGTGTGATTTATTTGGTTCTTAGGCTGCCAGTAATGAACTGACTGAAGAAACACTGGAAAATTTATCAATTTCCATTTTCAAATACCTGGCTGCTTGCTCGAAGTCTAACTTTCAAGATTTTGACCATAAAGTAAGGCTTTCTAGTTTTTCCAGTTTGCTATTCTGTTTTTATAATCCAGCTTTTGAAATAGTGAAATTTTTCTAGTGAAATAGAATTATACTGGGGAACTAAATCTGTTCAATGAAAGAATGTATTTTAAGAAATGTATTTATTGCAGAAGATAGCAGAAACATTGCTTTGTATCTACAGCACTTTAAACAGCTGCAAATTGTTAACGTCAAATCTAATTGCTGAGCAAGTGAAAATTATTGCTGATTTAATCTTAGACGAATTTTTCAAGACCAATAAAAATGTACCCGTTTAATTTTAATTTAAAAAACATTTGCTAATTTTCATTATTTTGGCTTATTGCCTTTTTCTTGCACATCTAGTGTTCTTCTCAGTACTGTTTCTTTTGTTTGGAAGTTGAAGCCTTAGTTTTTTGATTAAAAATCCTCGCTTCTTTAGATTCACCTTCTCTATTTCTAAAATTTGAAATCCTTCGGATCTTTGCATTGTTTGAACAATTTCCAATAATCTGGTAGTGATTGCACAAGTTTTAACTGATCTGTACATATTTAGATGAGCACTACTCAATGTTTTCCTGACCCATGTTTGGAAGTTAATGGGATCGTTGATTTCTGGGTTAACAAAATATTGCTGAAGCAACGTTTATTGCGATGGTTATTCGTTCTTTCTATTGCACTTTTTTGTCGTGGCAGATTTAGCTTTTGACACTTACGCTTTACGCTCAGCCTCCATCGACAAGATCCCTTATTTTCTAAGCTGTTGAACAAGTTTAAATTTTTAGTAATATTTAAGTTGGATGAAATCAATATTGCCTTATCATACCTGCTTGTTTTTAGCGATTTTGACTCAACTGATCTAAATGAATATATATATACGATCGTTTAAATGGATAGATTAGCGGTCTACTATTGTTGTTTTTTTTATAGTTCCATACTTGTTTATCTCAAGGATCAAATCGAAAGTCGTATTCCGTTTGCAAAAATTGCGGAAAAGGATGAAATCCTTAGGTAATTTTGTTACTATGTTCCATAGATTGATTCACTGCGTAAAGGACCGTGAAATCCCATTATTAGTCAGAGTTGCGGTTTGAATAATAAATTTATAGCCGTACCAAGATAATTTTTACCCCAGGAGCATTTGCAGTTATGGAACAATGATCCAGTTTCTATTGCTTCTTCGAAACTCATCGAGGAAAATTTCGACCAGCAGCAATAAGCGGAAAACTACTGATTTGTATGAAACATGTGTGGTAATGTTGGGTGAACAGTTAAGAGAATTACATTGCAAATACAAGGAAAAGGAGATGCTTACGCACTTGGATGCTGCTTTTAAAGAGCTGTAAAACTTTTTTTTTTTTAGACATGAGTTTAAAATTTCTAGGTGAGAAATATCGATATTTGAAAACCAGAGAAATCATCTTTGAAGTGATTTTAAGCGTGTAGTAGCATCTTTGATGATTTTCGTTTATTTGCAGGACTTTTATAACTTTTTTTAAACTAAAGTCATTGAATTTAATATGGAAGTAGTAATGAAATATCACTTTGATATTGCATTCAACACAGCAGTACTAATTTGTCAGTAGTCATTCCGGGTCGAAGGTAAGCAACGTTTACTTTAGATCCTTTTTGTAGTGGTGTAATTATCAGATAACTTTTATTGGATTACTCGTACACATTGTGTACGTTTAGTGTCACTGCCTTAGTCAATGAATCTTGGTTGTATTTTTGATCGCTATTATTTTTTTTTTTGTCCTCAATCTTGTCTTTATTATCTATAAACTACGTTTGTGTCTTACGTAAAATTCGGTCATGTTAATTTCGAACTTTGTAAATTTATGGATGTTGTAAAATTTTGTGTCCTGGTATTGTATGATATGTAACAGCTATTGTCGTACTTCTGCATATACGATTAACGACATAGAAAATAAATCTACATTTCTTTGTTTCTATCCAATGTCAGTTGTGTTTCTTTTCATGTCATGTATTGTTAAATAATAAATTTGCTGCCACCAAAGGGAAGAATTACTTACCCGCAGTGATGGCGATGTCGGAAATTGTGCATGGAAATTTTGCGCTGTTTTAAACTGATTGAAGCAACAGAGCGACCTTCTGTGGGTTTGTTACACCATAAGCGAAGGCGTAAATATCATGGATTACTTGTTGCAAAGACGAAAACTAACCAGTAATTTGCACCTGTTGAAGATTCGTCCATTTAATTATGCAACGGAAGCCGACAAGAAATATTTAATCTTCTTGTTTGCACCGGTCTGTCTTTCAACACACATACACAGAGGGATGTGTGGACAATTTGGAGTCCTTTCGTGTCTCCGACAACTACCGCAATTTGTCGTTGTCCACAGTTAATGCACAACATTATTTCTTTTCTCTGCTATCCATCAGCCAACAGTACTGCAATCCAAAATGTAACCGAAGAACCAAGGGAGGACTGAAACAATCCGTCCAAGCAAGATACTTCATCTATCAGTCTTTGAGTATCAAGTTTTTGAAGGTTTAGTTTTAAGTTTCATTTGAAACTCAGCGATGATAACTGCTTTAATCTCATTCCAAAATCTCCGCAATCCATTGATCTGCTAAACCAATAAGTATTCAATACTCTTCCTCTTCGTTACTGTTCCATCTTTCATTGCAGTATGTGCATTCTACTTCAAACATGAATGATGAAATCACTGATGTGAGACTCTCATCGAGAACCGAGATTCCTGAAGTATATCCAATAATAATTGTCTCTGCAATATTCCCTCAGACCTAATTGTGTCGTTTAATTTCAGAGAATTAAATTATGCTTCGTCGTTATACTTTTAATCTTCAAATTCCAACACGAATATTCATCCAAGTGCTTATTGGTACGACAAAAGCATTTCTCTTTCTCAATCATTTTCCATTTGAGTTATTTCATTTTTGAAATAGAAATGTCCATTACTGAAGCAAAAGGATTTGAATTGCTTTTTACGGATTTCAAATATTCGCAATGTTTGCTGTGTTTCTTCAACGACAGTTGTTCGGCCACAGCTGTTCATACTTTCTCTGTAACTTACTGCTCCAATAAAAAATGTTTTCGACCTTTTCGACCCTTCTGCAGCCATTACTTTTTATCTAATTACGATCCCTTGTATTGCTTTTGGAGGACAAGTTGGAATCTTTGTCGAAAGGTCACAGTATTGCAATCAATGTCAACTACCTCTGTAATATCCATGTATATTTCGTTTGTGAGAAAAGTTTCTGCAGTTGTTACAACTTAAATTTCATTTAGTTGACCGGAAATGCTCTGGGCCATGAGACGTATTTTCTTGTAACTGTTCGGTAATTCAATTTTTATCTGTCATGAGGTGAGAATCTTGTGGCTGAACTTAATCCTGTTGTACGTCAAGTTTTATCAAACTGATATTTCAGCATTGTTGTGAGCAGTGAATTTACATGTTTAATTTATGAATTTAATTTGAAATTTTGATTTGAAAACGTTTGGTTTGGATAATTTCGAAATTTTTGAGTGCATTCTCGTATTTTATAGGTGAAATGAATCAAAGATCCACAGAAGTGTTGCGGAAATGAGATGATAAGGTCGACACATTGTTGGATACCGTTCATTACCCTATTAATTAGTGGAAATCCAGAATGTTACAGGATGATGTACATGAGAGCCTTGTTCCCTGACCAGTTACAGCACACCGTGATTTCTTTAATTGTCTGAAATTCCTTAAATTTCATCTTTTATAGCTCAGGTTTTATTTCCATTAGCTTTACTCAAATACATGTGTCCAATTTTATTTGATTTTTTATGGTTGAGTTGTGCATTCTTCTTGACACTCATTCAAAAAAATTTAATTTTTTAATGAAATTATCCAAAAATTCGGAAATGGATGTCTCTTGAGTGTTAATTTGGTTCAATGACTTCAAATTGTTTGAATTCAAACAAAAAAAAATGACCTCTGAAGAATGGTGCCATAGTGATGGCTCAGAAGTGAGTGGTAATTGGTACCTCTTTATCTATCTGTAGCAAATATCCGTCAGTTTCGTTCATCCTTAGAATCCTTCCATCAGATCCTTAATGATGGATAGGTTCAAAGATCGAACACTGAAATACCTTTCACTCTTTCAACCAACCTATCTGTTTGTTAATTTCATGCAACTTGTACGTGTTCATCCTCGTAATCTACCTCAAATTTTATATTTTTAACAGTTTTTATGACATTTACAGTTCGATTGGACTAGAATATCAATCAGTCTGAAGCAAAATTAAACAACTCAATTAAAAAGTTTTGGAAAGTAGTACATTTTCATTGTCCTTGACTGAAACCTGACCGTTTAATTAACTAATTTGTCTACTAATTGTGGCAATTAATCTGGCTTTCATGAGTAAGGGAAGAGGTCGTGACCCCATTCTCACGTGAAGTTTCTTTACTTTGTCATTTGGCCTAATTTGTAGTTCTATTTGTGAGCACTGACGTAAGAGTGCACACTAAAAACTTCATCCTCTCCTTTGAATGTCTTTCCGCACTTTTTTTCTTTGTTAACACACACATTTGATTTAAAAGTCACCGAATGCGCCATATGAAACACTTTACGGGGATTGGATGTACGGACGGGGAGGCCGCTAATTCGTCGCTTCCCACCTGTTCCATTGCTCCTCTTCTCTGACAACCTTATCAGTGGGGACTGTGAAAGCTTTGCTGATAACAGTCCGTTGATAACATTAAAGCAAACTTTACTGATTTCATTGTATGCTTCGGGGTACTTATACTTTCTTGTTTACACGAACATGAAACGTTGACCTCTTCCCTAGTTCAACGGTCCATTAGTTGTTCCAACTGTCCCGTAGCTCCAACAATTGATGATCACCTGGCACTTACTAGCCGCTCTCTTCAGTGATAAAGCTATCAGTGAAGGAGAGAAAGAGAGATCCACGATAATAATAGTTTGCTTGAGTAACTGGAGATGTGAGATCTCTTCAACTAAACCAAGAAAGAAATAGCGACGCAGATGCTCAGGTAGATTGACTGAAAAATGTTGCTTCCAAATTCACTCACCAGCAAATTTGATTTTACAAAATTTCATTAAAAGATGAATCGTTAGTGTTTGATCTTTGATTTCCAACGGTCTGGTACAAAAAAGAACTGCAATGCCTTGCAATCGTTACTCATATAGTATTTGCTGAATTGCGAATCATCTAATGAATGCTCTGCAGAGGAGCACCACCGGAAAACAAACTAGGTGGTATAGCCTCATATGCTTACACGGATTCCACGTGACTTGGCGTAGAAGTTAGGTGTTAGGAGAGTAGCGATTCACGTGTACGATCATATCAAGTGATGTTTCGTGCTTGTCACTGTTTGCTTACAGTATGTATGGATGCCAATAGATTGTTCGATGCTTTTGTCGCTGCTACAAACTTTGTTAAAATTCAACAACTATTCACTCAACTGTGCACACTGCTCGATATCGATCCCTACGATAATTTCAACGTTTTCAGAAGGTATTGTAATTATCATTAATTAATTACAAAAAAGCACTGTCGAGAATAGTTGTGACAGTAAATGAGGAAAGGATTTGTTTGATTTTTAGTGAGAAGGGTTATCATTGCATTATTGACTGTCATTATCATTGTAATCGTTGTTTTAATAATTTATTTTACTTCTATTAGGATTCGAAATTGTGGAAGTTCAGAGAAAGCGACTGTAGTGTAAGCAGAAGAAGGCTGATAGAGGGAGGAAAGGCATAGTTGATATAGGCTAATTATACTTATGTCAGCTGATATAGCTGAAGTTGACTTACGCGTAATTTTGCGAACGATAGTTGTATGAAGAAATATTATTATGAAGTTTTTTCTTTATCCTTAAAGGATGGGAAAGTTTGTTACTTTTCTTCGTTTACTATCTCCGTTTTTGTTTTGTGTTATTGTACAAAGAATTTTTTTTATTTAGCTGTGAGAATGCACTAGGAAGATAATTCATTTCAATTTATAACTTTCCAATAAATAAAGTTAAGCAGGCAAAAAAACGGTTCCATCAAAAAATTCGAAAAAAATAAAATGACAAAGCATTGGTTTCTGTGATTATTCATTGCCAGGACAATGACACCTAGTTTTACTAGATTTTAAATCCAGTGTGATAAATGAAACTGGGAAGCTCAAGAATTCACCTCTAATGAATCGGAAATTTGATGAAAATACTTGAACTTTTGACCTCGATATTTTGAATTTCATATAACTATAGGTTGAAAGCAGTACTAAACGATTGGCGTGCGAAGAAGCTATGGTTACTGTTAGAAAAACGAGCCGAGCAGAAAGAATATTGTCATCAAAAAGCGTGCGAACGTTTAAGTGTACTTGTCATTGGAGCTGGTTGGATTTTCTTCTCTTCGCAGCCAGCCACACTTAAAATTCTCTCAAATGTTTTTGCATTTTTTGGATTGGATTACATTGATTGGAAGTTTCTTTGCTTCCTAATACCGTTTAAAAATAACTGGAAGCCATTGAAAACATTGCAGCTATTATTGAAACTTTGAGTTATTCAGAGTCACTTTATGGCTCACATTTGGTTTGCAAGAATTGCACTGTAGAATTAATAGCCATTTAAGGACCATGCGGTTTGCGATCCGCAATTGAGTGTGCGTTGCTCGGAGCTTATGTTGTATTGGTTGAACAGCGAGATTGTTTTTCAAGAAATAATGTCCTACATCTTTGGCCATTTGTTATTCAGGACCTCAAGAACTTGGGAATCAAAATATTTTATCCAAAATTTTGTCGCGGCAGCATCGATCATATAAGTTGGTTTATTGTTATTTATGCTTAATTTACTGAACTTAGTTCACAGTTCTCTTTCTATTCTTTTACTTGCCAGTTCAGGTTTTTCCATTTCCATAAAACAGCTGATTTAGTTTGAATTTAATTTTTTTTTCTCCAGAAGCTACTGTCGAGTAGGAATATTAAAGTGTTTATAACTGGATTAATTCTTGTTTTTTGCAGGTATACGCCAATTACAAATTTTTTTGGTGAAAATTGCACTGGTTCTGGGTGTTCAAATAAATGATTCTGTAACTTTTCATCGCTTGATATTTCCCAAGCCGGACGAAAACGGCACAGGTAATTTTGCATCAATTTGAAATTAGATGAGTTACTGTCTGCCGAAGTTGCTTTTTTATGTTTTTAAATACATTCTACAATTTAGTCCTACCTTTTCTATAGAAAATCATTTTTGACTAAAATATTGTTATAGTGGAAGGATGGCGGGCGGAATTTCATCTTGAAGGGCATATTTTATCCAGTTTCGTTTTTGATGCTCTAATTGGTGCGGATGGAAAGCGTAATACCGTGCCAGGTTTTTCGTTGTTGATTTATTGTTCTGCTGTAAATTTGTTTGTTTAAATTCATTGAAATCAACCCTAAACATCAAAATTTTTTTTAGGTTTTCCTAAACGGGAACTTCGTGGCAAATTGGCAATTGGAATAACCGCAAATTTTGTGAATCAGCGAACACTCGCTGAAGAAAAAGTCCAAGAAATAAGGTCCTCCAAATTCTTTTTTAACCTTTTAGCCCTTCTCAGAAAGATTGCAGCTGTCACTAATACTGAAGGCGAATGAGCGATTTGTAAAATTCGTATCAATTTTCTTATCATTTTCATCCCAATCTCATGTGTAAGTTTATATATATAAATAAATCTTCACTTTGATTTTTTCGTTATTTTATTTCAGTGGAGTTGCTTATATTTTCAATCAGCAGTTTTTCAAAGATATGAAGGAAGCAACGGGTGTCGATTTAGAGAATATTGTTTATTATAAAGATGAAACTCACTACTTCGTAATGTGTGCCAAAAAACAAAGCCTGTTGGAAAAAGGCGTTATAAAGGAGGTCTGATACCTAAATCAATATTACTGGGTTGAAAATTTATTTTTCCATTTGCTGTTCGGAATATCTTTATTATTTCTGTTGTAGGACAATGAGGATGTATCGCTTCTTTTATCGTCTAATAACATAAACCAGGTATTATATAATTCTTTATTTCTCCTTCGAGTTTTTAGTGAAAATTTTGTTAGCCAGATACAAATCAGGTTTTCCAAGTTTTTTTTTCAGGAAAAACTTTGCGATTATGCGGCAGAAGCAGCTGATTTTGCTACTGGTGGTAAACTTCCTAATTTAAAATATGCACGGAACCACAATAATAATGAAGATGTTGCAATGTTCGATTTTACGTCATTATTTTCGGCGCAGTGTTCGGTACGGCTTGTTGAACGACATGATCGGCGATTACTAATGTCGATAGTTGGGGACAGTTTGCATGAAGTGAGCCTTTTCTAATGTGTAAAGGTAATAATGTGTTAAATGGATGATAACTGACTCGGTTTTGAATATGATTTGTGTCTCAGAACTAAATTTGATGTTTAAATTTTCAAGAATCGATTCATTCAGTAAATGTGCCTGCTGCTCACACGACTGTACACTGGGTGCATTTAAATGTAAATAACATTACTTACACAAATTTGCTTGATAGTAAATAGCAAATGGTGATAAGTTATGCTGATAGAGACCTGATATTGCCAACTAAGTGTTGTAATAGTTTGTGGTTATCATAGACTGGGAAATTTCAGTGATTTGCGTGTGGAATGCGAGGTGAAAGCAGTTTTTATTTGTTTTGAATATTGTTTTGTATGCGATTTAATAATTTTTGGTTGGAAGCTTGCCTTGATATTAATAAAAAAAAGTCAAATAATGTACAATTGTAGCCTTTTTGGCCAACAGGCTCAGGATGTGCGCGAGGATTTCTAGGTGTTTTTGATGCCGTTTGGATGTTAAGAGCTTATGGTCTGAATATGCAAGGTTTGATGGTACTTCTTGCTGAGCGTGAAAGCGCCTATCGGCTTTTGGCGCAAGCGAAACCAGATAATCTGCACAAATCGACACATAAAGTAGGTTTTAAATTTTTTCATTTTCATTATTCTGCCAATTTTTTTGTTATGGGCGTGTTTGTGAAGTCTAGATCGCTACTTTTAAATGTATGTGTGAAAATTATGAATTTGATAGCAGAAATTCAGTCATTTTCAATATTTCAAGCGAATTGTGTTGTTAGTGAAATAATTTTGGTTAAAAGACCCAATTCTTAAAAAAAACTATTCAAATCCGTTTTCCTCAGTATACGATTGATCCACGAACGCGTTACATAAGTCTCGAGATGACAGTACAGCCGCATGAAATAAGTCATTTGATTGATACGGACAATCCAAGAAATGTCGAAACGAATCAGCCCCTATCGCTTCGAGCTGCTCAAGCAGTTGATTGTATGAGTAAAGCGTATGTTAAAAGGTATTTTATTTCTTTATTATTTGTTTTAAATTTGAATTTATTAGATCTAAATTTATTTCATAGTCTTGAGGTATTTGTCAACTTGCCTTCATCTTTTTTTGTTTTTTTGAAAAAAGTTTTAATTTGCAGCTACAAGTTGTGGAAGTTCTGTCACCAAGCTCTGGGTGCATATCACTTGCATATTTTCAACTTCCTGGAGTGGTAACTTAATTGAAGTTTACCTCTTTTTGTTTTTTTTCAATTGGCCAGTTTTCAAAATAATGAATGTGGCATAAATTTTGAAATAAAATTTAGTTGGAATGACGGACGAGCTCTAGCCGCTTTGCTAACAAAATTTCGTCCGGATCTCATGGATTATTTGTCGCTTTGTGCTGCTGATGATCCAGATATAATTTTTGAGGTAAATTGTTTCCAATATTTATATCTTCATTAAAAGTGTTCAAATTTTTAATCTGAACAGTGTTAAGAGGAAATTAGGTTTCCAAACTGGGAAGGATTACTAGGCACATACTTTTATATAATTGTATGTTATTTAAAATATCTTTCCAGAAAGTTTTTTCTGCAGTCAAAAAGGAGTTTGGCATTGAACCAATTTGTAAAAATCATGTAGAATGGGCTAATGTTGGCACAGATACTCGAATTGTTTTTATAAGCAGCATTATTGAAGCACTGAAAAGTGATTCAGAACGGATGCGAGCAACGCTAATGAATGCTATTAGAACTAGTACAATATCTTATAAGCGAAAAACACGACAGGTAATCACGCGTCTAATATCCTTATTTCTTGCCGAAAATAATGTTAGGTCAACAAATTTGAGAAGTCTGAGAAACATTTTTTATAGGTAGGTACTTCTCACACAAAGAAAACTGAACGAATCTGCCGTCGAGCATCCGATCTTTTAAATGCATTTTCATCCACTACTGTATTGGACGAAAATGTTAAACGAATGATGAAAGGTTCTTCAAAAGACAAGCAGAATGTTGTGAAAGAGGTCTCTATTTTCTTTTGTTGTTAAATCCTGGTTGTGAATTGAATCATTTTACATGTAAATTATAAATAGATAATAAAGTAAAAACTATCTCTAAATTAAAAAAATTAAATATATATTAAATATATATGCTGCCAATTTTACTCATATATGCGAAATTCACTTCAGATTTGAGTTGCTCATGAAATAGTTTTAAAACTGCAGCTTTGTTAGTGTAATTGCAAAACCAAAATTTCACATTGGAAGTAATGATTACACAGACTAATTTCACATTCATGCCAGATCGAGAACCCAGTAGCGCTAAGCGATGAAGAACACGGGTATTCCTGTAAACGCTTAGACCAAAATGCTCTCATGCTATCTGCCGAATCTCAACCGTTGAAATACAGGACGGGACGACCAGCTGTTGAGAGACTGAATCCTGAGAGACTGTGTGCCGTAAGAAATTTATTGTTTCTAAATTTTTAATAGCTGTTAAATTGTAGCTATTCGGTTCTTTAATAATGATGCACTGTTTAAGTTATGTGATTTTTCGTCAAACTGATAAAGTTTCGGTTAATTTTAATTGCAGGTTGAAAAAATTATAAGTGGTGAATTGGCGAAGGAGATGACTGAGGAACTATATCGTAACAAACAGCGGCTGGCTAATGTAACGGCGAGAAAGATGAATAAACATGACATAGATGAAATGAAATTGAAACTGGAGCAGACTGCTATGGGTTTACTTTTTAACAAGGAACAGTATTGCGTTCTCACTTCCAAGGAAGAAAAGGTTATGCTTTTACTTTTATTTTTTACCTCACTTACGAGCTTCTGTTAATGGTGAATTTCTGATAAAATATTGCCCTTTTGTTTTCAGGTTCCAATGACACTTATTTGTTTCTTCTTTATCATTCAGAGTAATTTCATTTTTTTAACTTTATCTTATTCCTTTGGCTGCATCCGAATCATTAAGCTTTCCATTTGCTTTCATTAATTATCGTTCTTGTCGTAGAATTTTTTTAAATCTCTTTCTTACTCTTACAATGTATCATATTTCTTTTGGTTGGTACTAACCTCAATTTTTGCTGATTGTAGTTCATTAAATTCATTTTAGATCATTTGCACAAATGCAGCAGCAGCTCGGCGAACCATCAATGAAGGCTTTAAACATGACGATGAAAAATATAAAGTCACTGCATATTATTTCTTCATTTTTCATTTATTTCTTTATTTTAGAGTTTCACTAATAATAGAGTAGATTTAACTTAAATCGAGCACTTTACGAGACAACGTATTATTTTTAGGAAATTGACGAAAAGCTATCAAAAGCGGAAAAACTGTTGAAGAATCAAAATTTGGTGGGCATTGACATTGTTTCCAGAACAAAGAATAAAAATAAATTGGTATCTTTGAATATTCATTTCAACTTGAAGAGGTATTTCGATATTCCATGCTTAGTCTTTTGTAATGAAATTGAAATTTCAGGCAGTAAGTACTGGAAATAAACCGGTAAATGCTAATAAAATTCCACCACCTCCACCTCCTAAAAATATAATTTCGCTGGAAAACGGAATCAGTTCGTCAGTTTCACGTCCAGAAAATCAATGTGTTGTTTTCCGGGTAAAATTTTGTTACATCTCTGCATAGTTGGATTAATTGCAAGCTTTGCAAAGGAATTGAGATTGTATTGCAGTTGTTGTTTGTAATTAAGTTTATGTCAGCATCTGGGTGGGCAGAAAAAATCTCAAGGAATTTGGTTTCGTGCAAAACTGCGAATTCAAATAGTTCTAATCATTTATTATTAAAAGTGAAATTTTTTTTCACTTCATTCTGTTTTGCAATCAATTTAAACTCATGTTTCGACTTTTTAGAGTAAACAGTCATCTTCACGTAATTCCGTGCGGCCTTGTTCGGTGCATGTTATGCAATTATCGTGCGATAGTGTTAATGCCCGTCGACAGATTCTTTGTCAGCTTTGCTTGAAAGTTGTTTACTTAGCTGAGCGAATGCAGGTGGAAGGAATGTTCATTCACAAGAAATGCTTCCGCTGCGCTTTTTGTGAGCAACCTTTACGTCTTGGCAATTGCGCTCAAGATCGAAATCTTCGAAATTTTAATCCGAGGTTTATAAAGACATTCTTTATATCCAATCCAGTTTTTCGCATATTTGCTGGATCTGACAGCCAAAATACGCATGAATTTTTAAATGACCTTTTCTAAATTATATTTTCATGATGAAATGAGGAATTCATTGTCGAAGCAAAAATTGTTTAATGCTGCGTTGGATTGCGCTTTAGATACTAAAACATGATCTGCTCATTTCAGGTTTTTTTGCATGCAGCACATAAACTTACCCGTTGTTGAAAAGATTGCACGGATGGAGAAAAATATCTGCAAAGGAAGTGATTCCATTGGTAAACAATTTATTTCATATTTATTTTGCGTTTGAATGTTTTGCAAAGAAATGCCAACTTTCAAAAAAATCTATTTCATATATTTTTTTTTCTTTTACAAGAAATACTTATTTTATCTACAGTATTTATAGGGTCAAATTTATCGACCCTGAAGGATACGTTGAATTCTAGGAATGGATTTAGTGCGTCATCTATAGATGTTAGTAAGATAGTTACACCATTTACTTAGCTTGTAGAAATGCAAAATAATTAACATTATTGAAGCTAATAAAAAATCGATTTCAAACACGATTTATCTTGACATATTTTGACCATTTCCATTTTGTACAAGAAGTCTAGTTTCTTCTTTTTTTTTTTGATAATTAAAATTTTAGCAATCAGTGGTTGTGCCCGCTGTGCAGTGTACTGGACGGAACTCACCATCTATGCTTCTTGGCAAAACTTTTGAAAAAATGTGTGCTCAGAAAGAAGATGGTGGTGCAGTACTGTCGTCACCATACATACATGCAGCACGAGAGCATGAGTTTGAAATCCAGGATGAAAAGGTTAACTTACTAACATGTAAATGGGATACTTGAACTTAGGAAGTTAAAAAAAAACTGTAATTAATTAGTCCTATATTTTTGAGAGTTTAATGAGGCATTTTGTTGTGGAAAATATCTTTATCTCATAAAACTTTTGTTTGTTTGAAATACATTTCCGAGATCTTTTTCACTTTATTAGACTGCTTCATTTTTATTCAGATACAGATAACTTCGAAAGAAAAAGCAGCTTCAGTTAACGGCAATGGGACATGTTTAATCAATCATGATGACTTCAGTGATGGAGAATCGTTAGGTAAGTTTTTGATGTGACTTTTAATTCATCTGTTGTAAATAATTCTTAAGCATGTTTCTTTCCGTTATTTACTAATATTAATGAGGAAAAATTGACCATTTCGTGCAACTTGAATTCGCGGATCGTTATAGTGAAGACTTATGCCTGTTCATTATAATCGTATTTGTATGTATTTAATTTTTAGATGGTGAGAATGAATATTTATCATCTGGTAAAGATGATGACCATGATGATGACGATTATGAAAGTGATTTCATGGAAGATGAAATGATTGATTTTGAATCAACTGTTCTGGAAAATTTTGATGCGACTATTGACAAACCTGTAACTGAAGCACAGGTTAATTTTTGACTTCTGCTTTGCAGTTAATACTGGTAACTGCAAAAGTTTCCGAAACTTACATTTTTCTCATGAGAATCATAGCGTTATATGGATAAAAAACGCAAGGATGTCAAGAGGACTTTTACTTGTTTTATTCATTCACTTATTAGATGTGTTAAACTATCGGTTTTTACTGTTAGCTGCGTTTCGTTATGGAGCTTTCAGGGTTTACAAAAGTTTTTTTTTTAAAAAAGCCCGAAAAAAATTCTATCAATGTTTGACTCTGCGAATATGTTATCTAACTTGGGAACTCGTTGATTTGTTTTTCATTTTAGGCTTTGAAACTTTTGAAAACATTCAAAGAACGTCGAGAACAAAAATCGCTGAACATTTCATCGGGAAAAGAATTCGTAAAGCCTGGTGAAAATTTTGATGAAGCTGTTAGCAAAAACAAAAATGATATGATTCCGGTCACTACAAGTGAATCATCGCCATTAACGACAACAGTGAACGTGAAGAAAGATTTGTCTGAAAAAAATCGCCAACATATTTTAAAAGATGTAATACTTCAGTAAATAAATATTCTTTGAGCATTTTTTTGGGTAGTGGTGGGAAGTAAGAACATGGAATTAAACAGATGATCTCAAGACACTTAAAATTTAGTTAACAATGGAGCAGTCTTAGTTTTAAATCGTTTATTGTAGTTTTTCTATTTTGAAATTGTATTTAGGAAGTTTTTTTTTTTCAGCAAGTATTAACTCCACTCGCAGAAATTAAGGAATCTGTTCACACAGAGACAATCTTGAAAACTGGTAGAGAATTAGGTAATTCATTTTTTTCCATGCGCGCTGCTATTTCATTTGATCATATTTAATTTTAAGCAGTTTTATATTTTTTGATACAAGCAATTAAGGAACTCGTGATGTATGTTTCAGAGTCATGCATAGCTAGTAACCACCATTCGATACCCAAACAATCTTTGAAAGTTGGATCACATTTCCCTCGCCATCTTTCTCTAGATCTTAGCCAAAATGATACTGAGGTACTGATTTACACTTTGTAAAAATTTGGAATTAATTTTTAATGATCTCAATATTTTTTTCTTGCACAATCGACGTAAAAATGAATCCAAGATGTTATTGATGAAAACACAAGGAGCCCTTAGGTTAATTTTGACGTAGGTATTCGAGCCAAGTCAGTATTTTTCTTCGATTGATTCTGACTTTGTTGCAAAAATGTTTTCGATTCAAAAAATAAAATTCAAGTGAATGAGGTGGTTTATCGTGATAAATTACATAAAGTATACTATGATTAATATTCACAACCGAAAAAAAGGCATTCAAAATTTTATTTCAGAAGATTTTTGCAACATCTTCAGAGGATAGGACATCTGGTTTCGCTCATTTTTCATTTCCATCAAGTAGTGATTGTTCTCGGAAAGCGACACCAGTTCGATCACAACCAGTTGTGCATTCAAGTAAGAATTTTTTTCACTGTTAACGCTTTAACGCAGCAAATGAATATAACGGTGTTTCATTGATCACTATCAAGTTGTGCATGTAACAAATATCAAATGGATATGTTTTATATAAATCAGATCTTGGTCTTCTTGCACAATTATTCAGTGCTGAAAGGGTCAAGGCTCTGCAACCTAACGACAAGGCAAGACAAACTGTCAGTTGTTTTGCAAATTCAAATGAGTGTTTTGAGGTGAGCTTGTGCTAAATTATGGAGTCTGAAATATGTGCTGCATTTCGTAAGATAATTCCAGAAATCCTTTTAATATTTTCTCTACGAGATTTTGCAGAATTTCGGATATGAATTAACAGTTGCCAAAATTAAACTATGACACAGTAGCTCAAGATTTTTGCAGGATTCCAATCTGTATTGTACTAATGCCAAAAACCAAAAAGTTGACTGCTTATTGCGTAAGTTTTCAAGAGAGCAACATTATTTTATTTCTAGTGCATATTATTGTTTTAAATAAAGAAGAAAGCTTTAATTTTTGACTTAGGATTTCTTATTTCCTGTTGTTTTATTATTTCTAAATTGCATATGAAAGAAAACGCTAACTTTTGTTATATCAATGTTTTTTCGATGAAAATGCATCTAAATTTTCATGGAATTATGATTTCAGGAGAAAGAGTACTTTTACGTTCCGCAAGCACGCCAGTCTCTCAAGCAGTTAGTGCTTCCTCGCCGAAGAAACATTCAGATTTTTTACGCAATTCGGCTTCCACTCCAAATTCTCCTGTTAACAGAACCAGCATCGATTCTTCTGGTGAGATTTTTACGTTTGCTTTAGCTATATTTTTAAAATGCCGGTCCTTGTGCATTTCAAAGGAATTTTTTAATCCATGTTTTGATTATCTACGTTATATAAGATGTATCTTATTGCAGACTTCTCTTTAGTTTTTTCATAACATCAATAGTGGCATATGACGCTTACATTACTTTGTGGCCATAACTAGTGTGGTATCAGTATATCCAAAGTTCAAATGCTCACTTTTTCTTGATTTTTAAATAAATCAAAATCTAAATGTCAATAATTCAGAAAACAAATTATCAAATACCATGGTATTCACAAAAAAAGGCATCCACCGTGTTCAGGTAACTTCTTTTCGTGAAATTTATTATCTGTATGATCGTCCAATCATAGAAAGATGGAATCAGCATTTCAAGCGGTAGAAGTGAATCAGTTTGAAATATTGGTGATTATATCGTTGGAAATTTTGAAATCATTTTTGGAGGTCCCTTGCTAGTTCTTTGGAGCTTTTCAGAAACTGGCTGAAAAGATTTTAAAACAAAAAAAACAAGAACGCATTAGTGCAGTCCAAGATTTGCAACGCGAGTTAGAAGAAATCGATGTCAGGAAAGCAGAAGTGGAAGCGGTGGCTGGGGATTTAGAAAGACGCTTACGTGATGGTATTTTTTTATCTTGATTTTTGAAGAAAGTTTTTTTTTTATAGACGTGTGTTTGCAATACCGAATCAAAGTTAAGAATAAGTTGATTTAGTTAAACCTGCGCATTTGGTATGTAATTTGGATTTTTTTCATTCATGCAGATGCAGAAAATCTATGGATATTGGAGCAGTGGTTGTTGTATGTACAGGAAATGGTACAATTGAAACAACTTGAAGAAGAATTGAAACTCCGAGTATCGGAATTTGAAGTGAACGAAAAATATAAAAGCCTTCAGCTGCAGCTCAAGGAAGTTCAAAACGGTGGTGCGGCAGGATCACCTACTCCTGATAATCAAGTAAAACTACTTTCCTTTTTTTGCTAGATATTTATTGCAAGATTTATGTACTGATTTTGAAAGAAACACTGACATGGAATTCAATGATTTAAAGTTTCCTTCAAAATTAGGTAAATAGTTTTTGTGGAAATACAGTAAGGAACGCAATGAGTAAGTACCAGCATCGAGATTTACATGTAGGTGTTCATATTCACCATCATAGCCTTTAATATAATGTGGAGTTTTTTGAGCTTCAAATTTTTTTAAATGAGGATGTACAGGTTGAGAAATCGATATTGAAGAAGACACTGGAAGTTTTAGAAAAGCGTGATGTTATACAAAAGCAACTGAAAGCGATCAAAGAAAGGTATTGAATATTTCATTGCATTTCACTGAAGTATTACAGATGGAATAACTCATAAGCTTTTAGTTTTTATCTCGGTTTTAGAACGCGGTTGTGAAATCATTGTTTTGTTTTCTTCGTTCTCGTAATCTGAAGGAATGAGCAACGAAATTCGAGAAATTTTGTGCTGAAAAACCTTAAAATTTTAATTATGAAATTTGGATGAGAATTTTTTAGAGCTTGTCAACAAAAAGAGCCTGAGCCATCAACACTTATTGGATTAAAAGGAGCTTCATATCGCAATTTCAAGCCTGTCTTTATCTAAATGTTTATTTTTGCAACTATAAAAACAGGCAAACGTATATGGTTTCATGCAAATTGTCATCTGAGTGCCGAAATTCACATTTGGCTCCGCCTGTATGTTAGCTTTCGGAGTTTTCATCTAATTTCAAGCTTTTATTCCTACTTCTTGTATTTATATATAATTTAATTGTTGAGCTTTAAAAAATATTTATTCTAGTCTAATTCTCTATACTAGAATTTGGAGAGTGCATTCAGTTACAAAACACAAAACTTCCATCAATTCATTTCTTGGAAATTATTGCATGATTATCCCTCATTCCAACGTTTCTGGGCTAATTCTTTATATTCACTTATATTTAGCAGTTAAATTGTGGATCAGTAGTTTAATTTAGTAAGCGATTTCAAGTGTTTGGAACTTTTAAGGTACAAAGTTGCAAGTTTCAAAGGCTGGTCACGAAAAAATTTCTTTATATTCACTTATAACTTCTGACAATTGAAATTTTCAATTGTCAGAAGTTTCAGCGTTCATCACCTTTGAAATGCACACTTTGAAACTTGTTTTTTCATACATTGCGGTCGATTGCTGTTGCTCTTGTTATTATTTTCTTTGCTTTTCTAGTTTTTCTAGTTATTAATTCTGCCATTAGGAAATTTTTAATTTCTGTAGCATGGTCAATTTTTTCTCAGTTTTATACGCTCACATTTGTAACAACGTGAGTGAGCGGAACGTATCAGTTTTTTAAATTTGAAATTGTAATTAAAATTTTTTGATATGTAGGAAACCTTTGTATTTTTTGATTTCAGATGCACATGCTTCGGTAATCATATGAATTATGTTTGTTCATGTATCGTTGTAATCTGACTTACTTCGCCGTAAACAGTCATATTTCGTTGTAAAGATCAACCATTTTGCTCAAATATATTTATAAATAATTCATGTGTAAATCAGAATTTCGGTTTGAATATTTCCATTGATTTATTTCGTATTGTTGGACTTCGCACGTAGCACATCGTGATTTATGCTAAAGGACATGTAAAAGATAAACTAAAAGCTGACCTAGTTTTTGTGAAAGTAACCTAGTTCGTAGTGATTTGTTTTTTGACCTAATTTTTAAGTGACCCAGTTTCAGGACTTGGTTCACATTCTGATCTGTACTGGGACAAACAAAAAAAGATGCCATTAACATTTCTGCTTTACTCAAATCTTAATAACGTTGAAATGATTAGCAGCGTTGTTGTTAGAAGATTTCAATAATCTTATTATGCTTGGCTCATGAGTAAGAGTGAAGTTATAATTGTGCAATACTGTGTGACTGTTTTGGAAATACCGAAATATTCCGAAATCAGAAAAGACCGAAGACCATGTTCAGTGTTGCATTTATTATTTCTTGTTTCATTAAGGAAACAATTCCTGAAAGAGGTCATGTGGAAACACATGGTGAAGGAGATAATCATATGGGAATCTCTTCTAAAGTTTTCTATCGCTATGCATTTTATGGAATGATTCTATTTCAATTTTATTCACACTGTTCAGTGAGTTACTCTTTCTTCGCAACCACATATTTATACTTCGACGGGGTGGAGGGTTTTTGTATTAGTTCAGGTAGGTTTCTGGGTGCTGTGCTACATTGGGATTCATTGAGTTGTCGCATCGAACAAGCTAATCGGGATCACACTAAATTCAAAAGGGTGAAGTAAGAGAGCCAAGGACTGCGTGAGTAAGGCATTGTCATCGGTTGTTTGAGTAAGGCATTGTTATTGGTTGGCATTCCTAGTTTCCCTTATTTCGTAAGAACACTTGCCATTTCCTTGAAATTTTAGCATTTGAATTGTTGAACTGTCTGGGTAAGTAGATGATCTTCAATAAATCAGTAGCTCAGTGACTCTGTGACTCTTATTGATGATGATTAGAATGACTTTTTGAATATGGCTAGTCATTGAATGTGGTTTACGGTGAAAGGTAATGCCAATGAGAAAAAAATTTATCTAACAATTTATGAGCAGTTTCATTTGGAAAAATGTTACTGAAATGAATTCCGCATATCGGCATAGATTCTTTCAACAAATTTGCTCGTATGGTGGATTACTTCCCCATCGAGAATTGGTTTCGATATTTGTTGAAGGGAACGTGGAAGAGGTGACAGGTGAGGCAGTGATGAGGACTGAAATAGTCTGTAGCAATTATGACAAACTGCTCATAAATTGTTAGATAATTGTGAGTTGCTTTTCCTCCAACCTGCAGAAGTAAGGTAAAGCTTATGATCGGGAGAAAGGTAAAGAAGTAAGGTAAAGCTTATTTCCTTGATGAAACCATTTCAGAAGAGTTCCGAAGTGAATGGTGGAGGAAAAGAAAATTTTTCAACTAATCAATGATTTGCCTATGAGAACTTCTCAGCCTTGACTTAACGCTCAAACCAAATTTAATATTCTTATTTTACTATGGGTGTTGTGCTATGTGAAGCTTTAATATTCTCATTTTATAATAATTTATTTTTATTTTTTCTCATAAATTATGATGCGAGTGATAGTTTAGAAAAGGAAAGATTTACTAAAATCAGTTTTTATCTAATGACTTGCCATGAGCGGTAGCTGCGAGGCTTCGCTGTTCAACAGCCATCTTCCGGCATTTGTATCAATGATCGGTACCTTTGTGCTGTTCGTTCGATTCGGTTGTGTATTCAAAGGGAGAACTGCTCGTATCGATAAAGCAGCGGTGTCGTACAACCTTCTAATGAGACGAATTTCATGGACTTTTAGTCAAAAAATTAATGAATTTACAGAATGATCAGATAGAATTTTTAATTTATGAACATGTTCAATAACTATCTAAGAGAACTTCGAATTGGCGTTTGCAGAAAATGGGTCAAGAATCGGTCGTTTCGAATGTTGATAAAGACATGGAAGGCTTCATTGAGCCGGTACTGTTATTTGCTGAAGTGCTATCATTCCTCTTTCCTTCACGCGTCTTCATCCATTAGTCCGATCTTTAACCTCTAGATCATCTTAGAGAGGAAAGCGAAAGTTTCAGGAGCCAAATCGAGCTGAAATGGGGAAAAACATGAGCCAAGAGCTAATTAAGTTGATAGAATCAACGCAAAATAGTGACAATAGTTCAACTAATCAAAAAAAAGGTTTCTTTTCTAAAAACTTTAAAAGAATGGCAAAGAGAAATTTGACCTCCTTCGATATTTTTATGCATCGCAAAATAAATTTGCTTAGCTGCATTTAAACGAATAGCGTATGAATTAGCTACCAAAACTTAGAAATAATTAAAGAAAAATTAAATTTAAAAAAAATTTAGCTCAAAGGCATTTAACTACTTTTTGAAGCAATTAGGTATCAATCAGATGGACATTTGTTTTGAACTCACTGATTTCTGCTATTATCGCTTACCTTTTCAAACTAATTAGAAGTGTTCACGAAGACGAAAAAAGAGGCAGTAATTAATGAGAAGGAAAACAGAGAGAAGAAATTCCAGTTGAATAAGGTGAAGGAACAAGAATTCTTAATTCAGGAGACCATGACAGATGAAATAAAACAGATCGTAAGCATTTATGCATGGCCGATATTTGTCTCAATGATTTCTCAAATCTCAAATTAGTTTGCAAGAAATGCCAACCCGAATTCATATGAGAAAGAGAGTAGAGAGAGAAATAGGGGAGCGCCTTACACTTTCTTCTGAAAAGGTATTGCAGAAGACGGAGTCGACACAGCTGGATAATCCAGAAGTTTCAAAGCCGAATAATCAGGTAGGAGGCTTCCAAGACTTCCTATAGCTTCCTGTGCCAATAATGAACTTCACATAGCATAATTCTCATGCATAAACATTCAAACTGAAGCTTCTGGGTCCAAATAATTAGAAGAATTTTCTAACCTCAAGCAATGCTAAAGCAGTTGTCCGTCCTAACATCTGTCATTGTGTAAACAGGTGCGTGTGATGGGTGCGCTAAGCCGAAAGCGTCCAAGTGGCGTGGGAAATCATTGTACAAATAAAAATCCGATGAAAATTCGTGAAGGTAGTTCTGGAAGGAATCAAAGCCAAGAAGAGCCATCCACATTAGAAGGTGTCGCATCCATTTCTCGTGACGATGCTCCTTCAGGTCTACTGTCAAATACGTAATCCCAGTGTGAGGACAAGTTTGGTTGAAAAGAAACGCGTCCTAAGTCAAGGTGTTAAAACCAAACAGAAGTCTGTTAAGAAGTAATAGTTGATGCGTCATTTTGTAAATGCCGCATAATTTTACAATTGTCAAATAAATGTCAGTATTACTTTGTTTCTTTTCACTCAAGAAGGTCAAAGAACATGGACTGCAATGAACGTGGGTATTCATCGCCACGTGCCCCCACTTGATCTCAAACAGTAAGGTAACACTCAGTAATTTTTGAGCCACTCCATGCACATCGTCAGAGTTCCGTCCATCAGATGGTCTGTAATTAGAGATCGAAGTGACAACAAATTAAAAGTCTCATTAGTTGCTTATATTTTTGATCCTAGTTAAACCACGATTGACCGACCAGAAAATTATCATGAACAAATTAAACCGCGAAGCTAATACGCGTCTATAGATAAGTTCTGGAATTTCTGAAAATTATGCAAATTGAAAATTCAGTTCTGCTTTTTCAAGCAAAAATTTGATTTCAGTGGTGACATACAGTTTAGTATGGCAGTAATCAGAAGCAATTAAAACGAAACATTTGTTATTTCAACATGAAAACGACGTTATGAAAACAACATTCAAGTTTCATACCTTTCATGCAAATTTTCGCTCATTTATAAAAACAATTTTATGATCGAAATTCATTTAAATTGTCCTCATTGCTCCCAATTACTACCTGTGTCGTACCGTATTACAGGTATCTTCTTTGTCTTCTTTCAAGTACTTAATTGCAGGTTTCTTTTGAATTGAACTTGTTTTTTGAAATTTCTAGTACTATCAGAAATTTGCTTTCTTCGGCAAATCGTTGTAAATTGCAATGAACAAGAAAAATTGTAGAAATATTAAAAACTTTTCAGATTTTTGTTTGCTGGAAAATTAGGTAATGTCTCGATTCTTACCACCAATACTGAGAAGTCAATCAATTTGCATTGATAGCCACGATTTACACCTTTGTACCGAACCGAATGGAAGGTAAAGATATATAAATCTCCTAGTTTGAATCAATCCTTATTGAAATTACTCAATCGATATTCTAAGCAGTTCATTGCTAATCACACTGAACCTGAAGGGAGCTGTACACATATACAGTAAAATGGCATGATTTAAAACCAATCCAGTTATCACATTCAGTGGATTACCCGGGACTACGAGGTGTATCACCTCAATTCTCATTGTTCAACGGTATGATTGATGTCTGGCATCAGTTTTCGTAGTCTAATTTCATTTCTTACTCCTTCTATTTTTAACAAAAATGAAAGTTAAACCGGAGCAGTGGCGTAAGTTCCTTTCACTGAATGCAGTATGAGACAGTAAGTTGCAGATCATCGATGATTCATTAATTGCTTTGGTCACTGAGACAAAGAAGATATTTTAGTATCTCAAAAGCATGATCTGACCTCAGCAGAAAAGCAATTTTGTGAACGCTTTGCGCCGAGTAATGCTCTTAGTGCATACATTCGAGAATGCTACTGTGATGGTCCATGCGGGAAACTTAAGGTTAACTTAAGCACCAATCTCTATTCTAATGACATAATGTTAAGTAAGCTCATTGAAATATAGAAGGGAAATAGCTTCTTCACTTTCAGAAATCTACTAATTAGAAAGTTAACTAGCAACTAAAAGTGTCTGTTGCAGCCAGTAAGTGAAATACGTGTTATGGGCCTATGTGATCATTACATTTGTTCAGCCTGCTTGGAAAAGACTCCGGCGGTGAGAACTGGTTTGTTTAGCAGTCTCTTATCATTCCTTATCAATTCCTCCACATAATTCGCTTCTGTTCAGCTAATGGATTCTGTTGCCCAAATGTGAATTGCTCTCAAGCGGATTCAGCTCGGTCCCTTGCGGACCCTCATCGACGTCGTTGCCAATCTAAAGAACTTGTCTCTAGCTTCGCATGGACACCTTCGCATGGAGCGACTACGAATGATAAGGTACTGTTTTGATAGAGATTTTGTCTGTGTTACAAGAAGAAAGCCGTATCATAAATGATAGGAAAGATCCGATGAGGATGGATCATTTTTTCTCATTCATTTTCATTTTCGAGCCTTTGGATCAGTTGTTATATTAAGTCTTACTTCATTTAACCAAAATTTAAACCTGAGTTGATCATTTTTTGAGACCCAGGAAGACAAAGTAGCATCTACGCTGAAAATTAAGCCATGGCTTTGCTTAGTGGAAGTACGGTTGACAAGCTTCCATCCGATACGCAATTCTGATAAAGTATGTCGTCGGCAGCACATTGTCGAAATATACGGCGACTACACGATATTGCAAACAATAAATATTTTGAAAGAGTATGAAAAACTCAACAGGTTGATCTATTTTTCTCTCCAGACGAATAATCCTAATTAATATGGACATGCAAGGTAGCATCATATTCTAGTATTATATCCTGTTAAGAACATCACAGGAATAAACAAGGGTAATGCAGTGAATCCAAATCTATATCTTCGCATGGAGCGACTATGAAATTATTAGTTATTCAATCAGCATTCTTACTGCAAAATCAATCACTCGTCTATTCGAGTGAGACCGGAGATTTCTTAGAGCTAAGACCATTTCGGTTTTTTGTTCGTATCGTGAGCCACAAAGTCTGCCAATACTAAGATTAACTTTAATCGAAACTTTGAACTTATTACTCAAAAAAAATGCATTGACCTGTTTTTAACTTACCGTGCTGTCTCCTAACAGGCTTTACCGATTGACAGCGGAAACATTATCGCCTACCTTTTAAAACCAATCGCTCATTTCTCCGATCATTCTACTGCTCTTGCTAACCTTAACTTCCGGCATGCGAGAACCCTCTATTGAATGTCACGTTGTGAAGGAATATTGACTGAAAAAATCGTCGTCATTTAATTTCATTCAGGTCCGCCATCAACTGTGACAAGCTTACTTCATCCTTATCTTTCAGCTTGGATGTCGCACATAAAGTATTTTACTGCTTGAATGGTCTCATTGATGAGCGTTCTTCCTGGAAACACATCCGAGAAGAGGATCTCTTAATGCCAATTACTAATTTTGGCCAAGAAAATCGACGAATTGATATCATTTTCGATTGTACCACCCGTTAATCATTATCAGTACTGTGCTATCATCCCTTATTGCTCAGCCTTACAGCACTGTAATGAAATGACTCACATTTCAATAGCACTGAAATATGTCTGCTATTGCAAACATTTCAAATCCACCAGCTTTGGTATCCACCGGTTTTGAGATGTTCCATTGTAATTCCGTCTCTTCCGGGTGCTTGTCCGACTGCAGTTTTTTCGATGACATGACGCACTTATACATAAATCCTATGTCTTCTTTTGGATCAGCGGATCGGATATTCCATCATATCACTGGTCATTTCATTACCGTAATGCCGTTGAAGCCTGACATTATAAACTAATAAAATTGAAATCACAAAAGTTATGATCAAGACATCTGGTTCAGATGAACTTGCATAGGTGCAAGTTGTTGTTGTGTTCCATTTCCCTTGTTATTGTGTTTTGGA